>SJYX01009912.1:9378-19945 GCA_006410675.1 Oreotragus oreotragus
CTCTTGAGAGTCCCTTGGACTGCAAGGAGATCCAACCAGTCCATTCTGAAGGAGATCAACCCTGGGATTTCTTTGGAAGAAATGATGCTAAAGCTGAAACTCCAGTACTTTGGCCACCTCATGGGAAGAGTTGACTCACTGAAAAGACTTTGATGCTGAGAGGGATTGGGGGCAGGAGAAGAAGGGGACGACCGAGGATGAGATGGCTAGATGGCATCACTGACTCGACAGACGCGAGTCTGAGTGAACTCCAGGAGTTGATGGACAGGGAGGCCTGGCATGCTCCGATTCATGGGGTCGCAAAGAGTCAGACACGACTGAGCGACTGAACTGATCTGAATAATGTTGTGATAGTTTCTGGTGAACACTATATATCCATACTCCCATTCTCCTCCTAACTTCCCTCCCATCCATCTTGTCATATAATACAGAGCAGAGTTTCCCACGCTATACAGTAGATTCTTGTTGGTTATTAATTTTAAATATAACAATTGAACCTTGCCATCCCCAAACTCCCTAATGATCCCATCCCTTCAAACTTTCCCCTTTCTTCCAACTGTAAATTCGTTTTCTAAGTCTGTGAGTCTGTTTCTGTTCCATAAATAAGTTCATTTGCATGCAATAAGCATAATTTTTTGACTCTCATAATCTCAACTTCTAAAGCAGTGTGATCCCTATTACTCTGCTAATAACAAGGGGCTTTTCAAACAGATTAAACCCTTAACCTTTTCTATATTCTCTGTTAATTCACCTGTGAACTCAAAAGTTGGATTTGGCCTTGGTTTTAGCAGAGGACTTAATCTGCTTTCTTTTAGCTTCCTGTTCCTTTTTTTGAACAGAGATCTTTAAATTATAGATTCATTTAGAGTGCTATGAGCACACAATATGCCCTCAAATCACAAGTCTATTTGTGTGGGTCACCAAGTGCATTTATTAGCATTCATGTATCAATTATTTTTAATTAGAACTTTTCTTAGAACTTCTCCTTCACCAATAGCAGTTATTACCTGCAATTTGCAAGCAAAAGTGATCACAGTTTCCCATGCCCCACATAATAGCGCCTGTCATTATCTAAACCAGAAAGCCACTCACTATTTCCCCTTATTTTGGTCCCTCTTTTCTCTTTATCTGTTAGCCTAACAACCTGTGGAAATCTTAACAATGTAGCAAAAGTCTCCTAATTGCTACTTTCCATCCCATACTGATATCACAATGAATTCTGACCTCCTCTATTCTTTGTTCTAGTTTATTTTTGTGGAAGTCAAACAACAAAACACATTTTTGAAGAAACACTAAAAAACAAAACCAAAAAAACCCTGACTTGGAACTGACAGCAGCTTTGCATTTCAGCCAGAGAGGAGGAATACTGACTTTCAACCTCCACCTTCCAGATCATACATTCTTTTCATTCAAGGCAAATTTTTGCATGTTTAGTTTAAAAGTGATCAAATTTAAATGTCATTTTAATATTTTAAATGCATTAGCAAGTCATAAGGGGAAAGGCAATGGCACCCCACCCCAGTGCTCTTGCCTGGAAAATCCAATGGACGGAGTAGCCTGGTGGGCTGCAGTCCATGGGGTCGCTAACAGTCGGACAGACTGAGTGACTTCACTTTCACTTTTCTCTTTCATGCATTGGAGAAGGAAATGGCAACCCACTCCAGTATTCTTGCCTGGAGAAACCCAGGGATGGGGGAGCCTGGTGGGCTGCCATCTATGGGGTCACACAGAGTCGGACACGACTGAAGTGACTTAGCAGCAGCAGCAGCAGCAGCAGCAAGTCATAAATACATTTCTTTGACAAAGCAGTTGGTTCATGCCTTAGGCAGAAGATAGTATCACAAATTTATACTAGGTATAAACTAAATACAAAAACAAATGATTAAGTTGCTCTGCATAAAAGGGACTCTAGCTAACCTGTGAACCAATAACTACATTAACAACTGGCTTGCTGAGCATGTGATTCAAAATTAAAAATCAACACTTAAATAATTGAATTATGAATCAGTTTAATTTATAAATTTTTTTTAAACTTCAGAGTAGTTTAAGTGAAGCAGCACAATATATAGTTTACTTAAATAAGCTAGAAAATCCAAATGTCTCTGAAATGAAATTCACTTTGATTTTTTATTATGGTACAAATTTGTACATGGTATCAAATGTTATTTCAGTGACTTTCAATCCGTGTTTCTTTGGAGCAAACTTTGGCAGTAACTACAGAAACTCTTAAAACACACAGCTAATAGTCATAATCAGGACTATCCTAGTTATATGAAAATTAAAATGATATTAATATGTAAAACATCAAATACTTTACATTTTATTTTCCTTATTATTTACATTTTAAAACACATTAGCATATGTAATTCATTCAATTTAAAATAATGTCAGGAGGCTTACATGGTAACCATTATTTCGTGCTGGATATACAATTCCTCAAACATTCGTGTGATTCCATCATGGTAAATAGGTAATAAGTAGACAATTTAGTATTACAACCAAATTCCACTGATTCCTGCACCATCACAATCATGGTTATTACAATAATGTATCATTTCCAACATCTAGAATTCCATTTTTAATTCAATCAATACATATATCAAGTGATTTTTTTGTATGTTGAATTTTAAATGAAGGCAAGGATGCTGAGAAATATTTGTCAGTTATCACGGAGAAATGGAAGCAGATGCTCACTAACAGAAGTGGCAACCATGATCAAAATGCATTGGTTTCAATTAGAATAAAGTGAGGATAATAAAATAATAAAAGAGCATAAGGATAGGGAATAATAATTTACATAACAGTTCACTGTTACCTAAACATAGTCTGTGCTATGTATACCTTGATTTATCTCAGTTTCCACTAGACTGATATGGTAAACATCCTTACCACTAAATTAATAAGTGAGAAATAGGCTGAGATTATTTAAAGAAGTTAGTCAGGATCACACAGAATGGTAAGAGCAATGCTAGACTTGTAATCAGCTCTGCTTTGCATCAAAGCCATGCTCCCTTGATGTTTAAGAATGTGATAACAAAGAAATGTGCTAACTGGAGCAATCGTCTATTTAAAATTTAATAACCGTGAAACTTTCAGACACAAAGATGACAGGAAGAACAGAAATGTTTTGTTTTATATATATATATATATATATATATATATATATGGAATTTAATACACATTACTGTTGATTCACAAACTGTTTCCCATACATGAAGGGTTTAAAGAGAGACCCAAGAAAGAGATAGACTACTCCACATTGGTAGGTGGCAGGTTTAATAAGGAAGGGAACTTAACATAGGAAGTTTGTCATGTACAGTTATAAGAAGAGTAGATCTCTGAACCTGCCAGAATCTTACAGTTTATATAGAGGTTTTCACTGGGTATATATAAAGCCACTTATACATCCAGATGATCTCAATAAAATACCTCTCAGTGCCATATCCTTACAAACAGGTCCAGATGTGGTAACACTGGACAGAATGTGTATTCTAAGGGAGAGGATGAGGACTGCCACCATTTTCCTGGGTTCAACTCTTGGGTTAACTGGTGGACAAGTCCTTCCTTTCTATGATCTTCTTCACAATTACTATGAATAGATTCATAAATTCTAGAAATATTTTTTGAGGTTCACAGTCATTCATTTAATCTTGCTTTCATCTTTTCTTTATTTGTTCAAAAATTATGTAATTTTCCTTGTTAAACATCAGACACACACACAAAAACTAAATTTCATAACTGAGTCCCTCCATATATAAGGTAGCATTGCAGGTGATTTACACAATGCATTAGGTTATTAACTTTCACTGGAGCACTGCAAGTTACAGCTTACTATCACTGAGCCTCAAAAAGTTATCAGGATAAAGGAAATAAAAATCTAGTCAGAAAAATTCTTACTTTTCCATCATGAAAGAAAAATATCAGGTGATCATCTCCCATAGAGTTCTTTGGATCTCGGAGAGTATGGTACTAAAATATGTGAGACTCAATGTTAGTCACAGTTACCATAATGTTAAACACACCAAAGCCATTTTGTCTTCATTTAATTCAACTCTCCTGAGGATGCTGGGAAAAGAGTCTAAAAAATATCTACCAAGTTACTGATATACTTTTCCACAGAGAGAGACTTTGATAAAAATTACATGTGGGTCATGTATAGACACCGGCTTCCCTGGTGGCTCAGCAGCAAAGAATCCTCCTTCCACCTGGCCATCTGGGAAGCCTGCAACATTGCCCTTAAGTCAGAGGTAATTCACAGTGTCTCTTATACTGGGCAGAATGAGCATTGGGACACTCTATTTCTCCACTGCCTACAAGTAACTTTCACTTCTGATGAGACTCTGATGACATTCTTCAACCTGATGCTGATGCCAATACATTATGCAATACAATTTCTAAACCAGGATCATTTTGTTTTCCTACCTCAGTCAACTGGTAATATAAAATTCCCTATGAGGCTATCAGCATTCCAAGTTTGAAGAATTCTTAAAAATATTTCCTTGGTAATCACAATACTTGCATCTCCAGTTTATATAACAAAACTTCACCTGCTTGAGTGATCATAGACTCTGGTAGACACACAGTTTCAAGTAAAACTGAACTAAAATGTACACTCTTTCCTGCTTCAAAAAACACTCTAAAATGCATGTTACACAATACCAGATCTTAGTGAATTGTTTTCATTCTTTTCAGAAATACTTTTCTATGGAATATATTCTACATTTGACAGTTTGGGAAAAATTAGGATGCAAGTCCAATTATTTTATATAGTGGCAAAAATCATAAGGAAATGAGGGGTGTATTTAAGTACCAACTACTACAGCACTCAGGTGAGGGGACTGCAGCATCTTCAACAGAAAATGAGCAGAGAAAAGACAGTCAACTTTTTTTTTATAAGAGAAGAGAGCGGCAAGAGAGGATTTTCAGACATCAAGGACACTTCAGACCCTCCTAGATAAAACTATATCAACATTTCAGAGACCATGTTTTCCTCTTTATTTGTTCAATGTCACTTTATAAAAAGACCAGAAAAAGCTGAGAGGACAGCTGACTATGCAGTTTAGCAACTTGAGAAACAACTTTAAGCTTGATTTTGGGCCAATTATTGCCAGTTGTAAGAAAGTAGATATTATATCAATATAGTCACACATAAAAATCCTTGAATTTCAATGGCCTGAGGAGAGAATTCAAGGCTTGGAGCTGAGCTATTTATTTGCTTTGAATTACCCCACCCCTCTATTCGTGGCTACCCTACCTTGTGGCCCCCAAATTCCTGCTCATCACAATAAACTGTGGTAGAGTTGTGTAGTGGTCAGGAGCAACTTTTGCCACAGAATAACTTACTACTTGTTTCCCTTTATGTGTGCCATGTCAACTGTGAAACCCCATGCTAGATTAGAATATAATTTTCTATTCTCCTATGAAAAAAAAACTGAGCACCAAAAAAATGATTTTTTGAATTGTGGTGTTGGAGAGGACTCTTGAGAGTCCTTTGGATTACAAGGAGGTCAAACCTGTCAATCATAAAGAAAATCAGTCCTGAATATTCACTGGAAGGACTGAAGCTCCAATATTT
Source organism: Oreotragus oreotragus (assembly GCA_006410675.1). Classification (NCBI taxonomy): domain Eukaryota; kingdom Metazoa; phylum Chordata; class Mammalia; order Artiodactyla; family Bovidae; genus Oreotragus; species Oreotragus oreotragus. The sequence goes on from SJYX01009912.1 coordinate 14,954, forward strand.
TGGCCACCTGATACAAAAAAAAAGTGACTCACTGGATAAAACCCTAATGCTGAGCAAGATTGAAGGCCAGAAGAGAAAGGGATGACAGAAGATGAGATGGTTGGATGGCATCACTGACTTAATGGACATGAATTTGAGCAAGCTCTGGGAGTTTCTGATGGGCAAGGAAGGCTGGCATGCTGCAGTCCATGGGGTCACAAACAGCTGAACATAACTGAGCAAGTGAATTGACTGATCCTCCTAATAATCTGTTTTTCTGATCTCCATTGACTAGATCTGGTCCTCTAGTTTGGTGTTCTTTATCAGCTAGAATGGGCTTCCCTGGTGGCTCAGAAAGTAAAGAATCTTCCTGCAGTACAGCAGACCTCGGTTTGATCCCTGGGTCAGAAATATCCCCTGGAGAAGAGAATGGCTACCCACTCCAGTATTCTTGCCTAAAGAATTCAGTGGGCAGAGGAGCCTGGCAGGCTACAGTGCAACAAAGAGCTGGACACAACTGAGCACCGAAGAACTGATGCTTTTGAACTGTGGTGTTGGAGAAGACTCTTGAGAGTCCCTTGGAATGTGAGGAGATCCAATCAGTCCATTCTGAAGGAGATCAACCCTGGGATTTCTTTGGAAGGAATGATGCTAATGCTGAAACTCCAGTACTTTGGCCACCTCATGTGAAGAGTTGACTCATTGGAAAAGACTCTGATGCTGGGAGGAATTGGGGGCAGGAGGAGAAGGGGATGACTGAGGATGAGATGGCTGGATGGCATCACCAACTTGATGGACGTGAATCTGAGTGAACTCCAGGAGTTGGTGATGGACAGGGAGGCCTGGCATGCTGTGATTCATGGGGTCGCAAAGAGTCGGACACGACTGAGCAACTGAACTGAACTGAACTGAACTGAGTGACTAAGATCGTCTGACTCTAGTTACATAAGCAGAGGGCAATTATTTGAAGGAAAAACTAGAAATCAGACTTGAGAATTGGTAGTTATTAGTGCAATTCAGATGTGCTTGTATCTGATATAGTTGTAATGCAAGAACAGTATCATGAGGATTTAGCTGCAACAACTGAGTGAACTTTAAGTATTTAGATGGCTTTATTCATTTCCTTATGATTCATTTCTCAGGAAAAGAAGATTCAGTTGTCTCACATTTGTTCTTTGTCTAGGGCAGGAGATAGCTTTGTTACATAGACTTCTGTGGGGTAGAAATGAAAGTATCAAAAAAATATCAGGGTGATGTTAGAAAGTGGAAATATATGCTGAATATGTGGGTTACATTAAGTTTAAATATTTGTGTTTTGGAATTCCATTTTCCTGCTCACCATTTTAAGGGTCTAAATATGGCCACAAAACCTAAATACATTTCAATTTCACTCATCAGGAACAGGTAGAGCTTCTATACTCACCTCTCCCTGTTGTAAGATGCTCATGATGTATAAATTTTATTGTTTTCATCATAAAGTTATACAACCTCAGAGTACAGAATCCATATTGCATTCATGTCTTTTATCTCCACAGTGCTTTGCCTGTGGTAGCAGCCTTATAAATATTTGTTGCATCTAAGCACATAAATAATAGTTTAAGCTAGTGACTGAGTATGGCTTCTTATTTGACATCTTTTTCCACAATTTGGGAAATGTAGTTGTTGGATTACCTGAAGTATGATATTCAGGTAACAATAATAATTGATTTCACATTCAGGACTTAAAAAAAAACAAATTAGAAAAACAGGACATTATTTTGAAAAGCAAGAATCAAAGCAAGGATACAAAGTTCCTTTCTCTGATGATCACTTGAACTTTCTCACTTATGTCATTATTTATGTTTTCCCTTTATTTTTCATTAATTCCCTTATTCAATGAAGACTCTGTTACATGCAAACATATGTGCATGCTAACTCTGTCAGAGATTCCAATTGCTTTCTGAAAACTTGGTCATAACTATAGAGTATATACCTCTTATGAGGTAGCAATAGCTTGGATTACTGAAATACAGTATCCCCCTCTTCCTTTAATAGGGGATTAAACAAACCTTTTTTTTTCCCTAAGAAGAGACAAGCACAGAGAAAATTGTGCTAATATTTTGAATATGTGCGTTAGTTATAACGATATTTGTCATGAGTTACAATTGGAGTGTTTTGAAGTTTGCACCCAAACTGTAATTTGAAAATAAATTTTTATTTTTTTTTGTTTGCCAAGAGATGAACCTCATATTTTCAAAAGTACAAAATATTTAGGTTTAAGGATTCAGTGTGGGAGTGTGTATAGAAATTGAAGCCTCTCATCACCTGTGGACCCTACAAAGCCAAGCCCTATGCACAGATACTGACAGTATCTCTTTTGCTAAGTATTTCCTTATAGAGCTTCCAAGAAGCAAATATCCCATCCACAGTAAGAAATACTCTGTTCTGGGCTGGTCTTCAGTCAAATTGAGATGCATTTTCTTGTTTATTCTCCCACATTGCAAAGGATAACCTGAGGTACATAAGAAGAAGATTCCGATGGTTTTCCCATCTCAGTTGATTATGGCTCTTTCCATTACCTCAAAACGGGTCTGTTTCTTTTTTACCATCACCCACCACTCCTGCTACACTGTCCTGATTTCCATTAGTTGACAAGCAAATTCATTTCAACCACAGGTCTCATTCCTTTTCTGGTTCCTTTGTATCCCTCTGTTTGGAGATTTACATATATCTGGTTTCATCTTAAAATGTGGTGCACCCTCCATGCTGTTAATATCTCCCCAGAAAGACCTTTCCTGGCCACATTTTCTAATTTTGCCTTTCTAAACAATACCCCATTTCCTTGGGATATTTGTTTATTTAATGTCCAGGCAATAATAGATGCTTCTTTAACCATGGCCTTACCTGTCTTCATAGGGCATAGTACTTTTCACATGGAAATATTAATAAAAGTTAACACATAGAATTCTTTATTATTTTCTAGACTCTGTTCTTATCATTTAACTCGTTTCTATTTAAAACAATCCTGTAGCTTATTTAACTCAGTTTCCTTTTTCTAGAGATAAGGAAACAGGTACAGGAAAGTTATTTCAGGTTTCTCCACACACATATATCAAATTCATCCTAAGGCAGTTAAGATCCAGAGGCTGTAGTCTCAAATGTGGTCTCAATTACTTTTCTTTAGTTGTGACTCAAAAATATTTATTGATGCATGAATGAACAAAGAATGTATGACAGGTTGAAAATAAACAACATTTGCAACTATTTTCTATATATATGAAATTAAGAATCCACCTTCCAATGCAAGGGACATGGATTTGATCCCTTGTCTGGGAAGAAGATTCCACATGCCCCAGGGCAACTAAAACTGTTTTTAGTTATTCAGTTGTGTCCCAGCTCTTTGAGACCCACTGGACTGTAGCCTGCCAGGCTCCTCTGTGGATGAGATTTTTTCAGGCAAAAATATACTTGCCCAGAGTACACTTCAGAAAATACTGACATGATTGCCTTTTCCATTTCCAGGGGATTTTGCTGACCCAGGGATCAAGCCTACATCTCCTGTGTCTCTTGTGAAGCAGGGGATTCTATACCTACTGAGCCATTGGGGAAGCCCTTATATATGATAAAGCATAAATTTATACCATAGAGATAATTAATGTATAATTCTAAGGCAACTCAGAACTATATTATTATAGAAGCTTTTGCATCTGGCATGGTTCAATTTAGAGTTGTTCAGTTGATAGTTTTTAGTTAAAATTTAGGATCATTAAATATTAATGCAAATTTATCTTAAATATTAACTTCAACCCCTAGGCATGTAGTCTGTGCTGAGATGCCCAAGAGGGAGGTGAGGGCTGCTTGATGTAGGTAGCAGCAATTTCATACATTCCCTGAAGCCTGTTAAAACTGTTGGCAGGTGCTAGCTAAGAGACAACACTTAGATACTTCAATATCAAAGTTTGTTAATGTAGGATATTTAATTATTTACCTTAAAATGCTATTTTTTACATGCAGTGTCTGTGGAAAATTAGTGAAGAAAGTACAAATGGAAAAGCATATGGTTATTTGCAGAAATTGTGAGTGCTTTCCTTACACTGACTGTGGTAAAGACTCCTTCATAGGGAAGGGGGTGTCTGGTAGAAGAATAGATGAGGTGCCCTTTAGGAAATCAGAGGTAGCTGTAGTAGTGGAGCTTCTCCTGACTTTGGAAAGAAGCACTTCCTCTAAGATTTTGCAGTGAAAAAGCAGGGATGTCAAAAACCCCATGAAATGCTCAAGTGAGGAACTGCAATGTGAAAGCAAAGTTTATGAAAGTAAAATCCACACTAGCAATATTCAGCAATAAGCATGGATTAAGAGATATAATTAATAAAATATGACTCATACACACTGTATAAAACTGGCTTCCCATGTGGCACTAGTGGTAAAGAATCTGCCTGCCAATGCAGGAGAAGCAGGAAATGAAGGTTTGATCCCTGGGTCAGAAAAATCTCCTGGAGGAGAGTATGACAACCCACTCCAGTATTCTTGCCTAGAGAATCCCATGGATAGAGGACCCTGGCAGGCTACAGTCTATTGAGTAGCAGAGTAGGACATGATTGAGTGAGCACAGCACAGCACATATATAAAGTAGATAATTATTAATAATAAGGATCTACTGTATAAGACAAATAATTCTACTCAATATTCTCTAAAGGCCTACATTGGAAAAGAATCTAAAAAAGAGTAGATATATGTATATGCAAAACTGATTCACCTTGCTGTACACCTGAAAAACACAACATTGTAAATCAACTCTACTTCAATAAAGACATTTTTAAAAGATGCTAAACTAAAAAAAATAAAAGTAAACATTGTCAACCACTTGTAAAAGAACGAAACTAGATCACTTTCTAACACCACACACAAGAATAAACTCAAAATCTGTCTCTTATACACATCTAGATGTGTATAAGAGACAGCCCGTGGACAGCCAGAAGATCAAATCAGTCAATCCTAAAGGAAATCAATCCTGACTATTCATTGGAAGGATTG
>SJYX01009912.1:21471-36977 GCA_006410675.1 Oreotragus oreotragus
GAAACAAAACACAAGGAAATGGAGTGATTAGGATTTTTAACAAAAGAATTATTTTACTAATGGTAAAGTTCCCATTCTTCAATTTTATACTGTCTTTAACTATCTTAATAATAGCATCTAAATGTCATGTTGGTTAAGCTGAAATAGACAGAAAGTTGTTTGGGATAAAAAAAAAAAGATTTTGATTTTCAAAAATAAATCCTTAACATTAAAAAAAAATAAAATAAAATAAACACCCCCCCAAAATTAAAGGACCTAATATCAGTCACAAAGTGAGAGAATTTTAGGACAAATTAGTGGCTTGACAATGTTCCAATGGAAAAGGCAACATTTCAGCAATGAAGAAAAACAGTTTACTAGTTTATAGGGAATCAATTCTGGAATAAATGTGGAATGTATTTTTCTGAAACTTCTAGGAATAGATCTCTTTGCACCTTCATGTATGTGAATGCACTTGCAGACAAGATTTTCTTACTAGGCAGTCAAGGAACCACTCAGTCAGGGGCAAGATAAACAGTCAGTCAAGGAAGTGGAAAACATGCATGGAGAAACCTCTGTTCAAGTCTGGATCTTCCAATGCAAATGGAATCATGAAAGACCAAGTAGAGATACAGATTAAAAAAAAAATTAAAATATAATGAATAAGAAGGGAAGAAGAAAGAATGGCTGAAGAATAGAAAATAAAGAACAGAATTAGAAACTCACAAAGAATATTGAAATAGCCTAAAAAACAAAGGTGCAGGAAATAGGGTTTAAGGCTTCAGGTAATGAAAACCCAAGCCCAGTGGCTTAAAAAAAAAAAAAAACAAAAACTAGAGAAGGAGTCAGAACAGATGTGTCTTGGTTGCAGATGGGTGTCCAAAGGAACAAACCCTTGCAAAGAGTAAAATAATAATAATAATAATGATAAGTGAGGAAAAAATGAGATTTGGAAGCTGATGTATAAGATGGTTGGATGGCATCACTGACTAAATGGATATGANAAAAACTAGAGAAGGAGTCAGAACAGATGTGTCTTGGTTGCAGATGGGTGTCCAAAGGAACAAACCCTTGCAAAGAGTAAAATAATAATAATAATAATGATAAGTGAGGAAAAAATGAGATTTGGAAGCTGATGTATAAGATGGTTGGATGGCATCACTGACTAAATGGATATGATTTTGAGCAGGACCTGGAGTAGGTGATGACAGGGAAGACTGGCATGCTGCAGTCCATGGGGTTGCAAAGAGTTGGACATGATTGAGTGACTAAACTGAAAAAAAACTTGGAGGTTGGAGTATATTTCAGGGAGAAAAAGATGCAGTTCCCATTGTGAAGTCAGAGAAATGAAAGATCAAGACTATGCTGTGAAAATATATTCAACTGAAAGGAAACTGCAGAAGCAGTTCTGAGACAGGCCCAAATAATGAAATAGCAATTGAAAAACTAAGGAAACAGTTTGACAAAGAAACATCATAAACTTAATATCATCTTCAACAAGAAAACCAGCAAAAACTCCACTTCAAATTATAAAAGGACAAAGCAGGCTTTTGAAATGAGTATTTTTTGTAGTTCAAAAATAAATTCATTCTAAAAAAAAATAAGAACAAATACTTAAAAAAACCCATTTGCTATTAAAAAAATTAAAAAATAAATCCATTCTATTATTGATATCTTTCACTCTTGTTTATAAAATGTGTAATGAATTAAAATAATAATTATTTGCTTTTCAGTGTTGTATCTTTAAAATAAGAGAAATATTTTTGGTAGCACTGCTATGAAAAAAAGATAAATATATTATTTTCCAAAGACACATGCATGTGCAAAAAAAAAAAAAAAAACAAAACATTAACTGGCCTGTTTTCTAGATGTAGGATCAATGTTTTGGATTTGAGTAGCTGCCCACTAGTTCAAAATCTCCATCATCTTGCTTGTGTAAATCACATCCAAAAATGAATTCTAGAGACTTTCATAGTCGTTTTTTTTTTTTAATGGAGAGAGATATAGATCTATTTGCAGAGTTGTCAGTGCAAAATGCTTCTGTTATGTTTTTGTAAAACTCCATTCTTTTTCAGCTTTTATGCACTCACTTAATAAGCTACGTTTTAGTGACTTACCTGGTTTGTATCTGAAAGCATTCAATTAATTTTTATGGAATTTCTGACAATCATAATTGGATTGATGCAATATTTAATGAAATTATGTCAGCACAATGTCTGACATCTGGAATGAATAAGCTTAGAAATGACAGAATCTATCTTAATGAGCATAATATTTGTGGGAACAAATATTCATAGGTTTTTAGAGAGTAATCTACCAACTGTATGTGTTTATCAGACTTTGGGCTAAGTTGATAAATTCCATAGTTGAATAGTAGAATGTTGATTAATCCTGGAAAATTTTAAGTGGGCTTTATTTAAAATAAATTTCTCAGTCATAATGGTCAGTCACAGGTATCTGATGATTATTAATTATGTTGTTCATAATTTTGTTGTTCATAACTATGTAGCTCACATTTGAAGCATCTTCCATTGCATTGGCCTCTGAAGACTAGCATAATACACTTTTTCCCCAAATATACCACTTCACAAAGTTCATTTTGAGCTAAAAGCATTTGAAAAACATCAGATATAGGAGCATCTCTTTTTGTAAATATAAATGTATTTATTTTAATTGGAGGTTAACATTTTTTTTTCTTTTCCCCAGAAGATTACTGTTGTTGTTCAGTCTCTCAGTTATGTCTGACTCTTTGTGACTCCATGGAGTGTAGCATGCATGCAAGGCTTCCCTGTCCTTCATTATTCCCCAAGGTTTGCTGAAATTCAAGTCCACTGACTCAGTGATGCCATCCAGCCATCTCATCATCTGTCATCTCCTTCTCTTGTGCCCTCAATCTTTCCCAGTATCAGGGTCTTTTCCAGTGAATCGGCTCTTCACATCAAGTAGCCAAAGTATTGGAGCTTCAGCTTCAGGATCAGTCCTTCCAATGAATATTCATGGTTGATTTCCTTTATCATTGACTGGCTTGATCTCCATGCTGACCAAGGGAATCTCAAAAAACTCTACTAGGCTAGAACTAAAATCTGCCTCCTCTACCCCTCATTGTTTTATCAGAGTTTAAGAGCAAGATATCTTAGAATAAAAAAATATATTGAATTCAAGTCCAAAATTTGCCACTTATTAGCTGTGTGATTTTTAGTAAATTCCTTCACATCTTCACTTCTCAGATTTCTCAACAATAATGGAAATAATAACATATTTATCAGATTGTTGTGAAATTAAATAAAATCAAAGTACAATGGGTTTAATTTAATATCAGGTACAAAACACAGATTAAAAATATGGTAGCTTTAATTATACTGCTTTAATTTAATATAATTAAATTTAATATATTTAATTGTATTAAATTAAATATATTTAATTACACTATTTAATTAATTATACTTGACAGTATAATTAGTAATACCTATAAAATACTTATAATAATACTTATAATCTGTAATACTTTCTTTTATCAGCGTTATCTTTATTTCTATATTTCTTACATACCCATCAAGCTTGGAAAGGCTTCCCTGGTGACTCAGATGGTAAAGAATGTGGGAGATTCAGGTTCAATTCCAGGTCAGGAAGATTCCCTGGAGAAGAAATTGGCTATTTACTTCAATATTCCTGTATGGAGAATTCCACGGATAGAAGAGCCTGGTTTGCTAGAGTTCATGGGGTCACAAAAAGTGGGATATTACTGAAAGGTCAACACACACAAGCTTGTAAAGGTCTAAGATACATGTTTTGCTCCTCATATTCTTTCTATTTAAAGTATCTTTCTATTAATTCTTGCCTAATTTCATTACTTTCTCTCACTCTATCAACAATATTTTAATACACTCTGGCTAATCCAACCTCTTTCCATTTATTTGGCCAAGGCATGTTACTTCCTATCAATGTGTTGAGAAAAGTCACCTTAAGTCATTTTCTGTTATACATGTCATTGAAGTGGGTGATACAAAATCCACCCAACATATTCAATGGATAAACAATTAAATATTTATTTTAAGAAAAATCAGAAATTTAATAGAAGGCAAGCATGAGAGATTATCTTTGAGATATTTAGAGTTATAGTGTAAGAGCAAAGTTGAACAACACAGGAGTAAAATACTCAGATAGGAATGTGTAGTTTTCAAGCCACTGCCAAAGTATTATTCAAAAGACATTCTTTTGCAGGAAGCATTACATGAGCATTGTTGTTCAGGTTCTAACTACAAGCACAATCCTCTGCTCTAAGGTGTACATTAGAAGCCCTGATCACATTCCAAACCTGTAAAAATTGGCCTTATTGCTGCAGTAAAAGCATATCCAGAGACCAAAATAATTTTAAGTTCAATAAATATAGTAGATATATAACAATGATTTTCTTCACTAGAGAAATAGGAAAACTAAAAATGCTGTAATTCAAGTCTATAAAAATCATAAAAAGAACCAGAGTCGTGGGAGCTGGAAGTGTTTCCTCACATGCCAGAGCATTCAGGCTAGAAGCATTTTCCCCTTAAAAACCTGAAAGAGATCATTTCAAGGTAAATAAAACAAGTTTCACTGTAATGGAAAGTAAATTTATGAAAATTATTATCCTGAAAAGTCATGAGTGATACAGACCAAAAATATAAATCACATTTTCAAGTCTGTTACTAAGACTACTTGCATAAAAAACTTAAAAGTTTGCTCTTCTTCCTTCTCTCTCTCTTTCTTGCTCCCGTTCTCTCTCTCTCTCATTATACTTCTCTCACAGATAGCTTGTAATCAATATAAATCATTATTATTCTTACTGAGTCATACATAAACAAGAATTTGACTGCTAAAAAACATCTCTCAATAGGACAAAAAATGGTTTAATGGAAAAGTGGAAAGACTGAACCAATTCTCAAGTTTTAAATATGTTCTCTGAAAACGTAGGAACATTGCACTATAATTAATAGAGCTAATGAGTCATTTCCAATATATATTAGTTGTGTGGTCTTATAAACCTTACCTTGCTTATCTTCAAAATGGCAGAAAAATAAAAAATGTTCTCAAGTTATACTGCTTAAATAAATAAGATGATAAACTACCCAACATACTTGTTACACATTTATTACAGGCAAAGATTTTGGTAAATGATAACTGAATTGTTTTGATCAATATCACTACTGTATTATAATTTATATGATAAAAGGAAGTAAAATTAAGCTGAGTTTATGTTTGAAAATCCAGCTGATTTTGGCTTTCAACATATGACAAGTGCTATAAGTTTACTGTAGTTAATAATGTCACATTTTGTACCATTTATTCAGGTGGAATCAACTAGACCATCACAGAAAACTCAGCCAAATGCTACAAAAATATGTATATGTAGACAAGAGTCAAACATATGTACATATTTTTTTTTCCTAAATCAAGTACCAATGTGCATTATATACTAGCCTACATGACAGTAAAAAGACTTCAGGAACTAAATAATAGTAATGGCACAAAAAATTTAAAAAAAAATTCTAAACTTATCACACTTCAGGGTCTCCTAAAGCAGGGGCTAGATCTCATATCTGTAACCTATATGGATACAGATAAAAATGCAGAGCTATGTGGGAAGTTTTTTAGACAATATAATAAAGGCAGGCCATTAACTAAACTTCCCTGATGGCTCAGCAGTAAAGAATCTGCCTGCAGTGCTGGAGATGCAGGAAATGCAGGTTGAATCTCATGTTCAGGAAGATCCTCTGCAGGAGGAAATAGCAACCCAATTCAATATTCTTGCCTGGAAAATTCCATGGACTGAGAAGCCTGGTGGACTACATTCCATGAAATTGTAAAGAGCTGGACACATCTGAGCAACTAAGTGCTAGCATTAACTAATTCTTTGGAAAATGTATAATCTTATGGGAAAAAAATAAGAACTTTAGGTCAATAAACAAATAATAGAATAATCCGTGTGTGTGTGTGTGTGTATGACTAGTCAGACTATATTATTTAATGTGTGATAGCCATTGAAACAATATTCGATCTATATTTTAAAAATTGGCTAATTCACCTGATGAGTATGTGGGACATAAAGCTCTACTTCAATATTTGAAGGGAATAAGAGAAAAGCTCACGCATAGGCTGAATCGAAGGTTTGGCCAAGTTTATTTTTTAAAATCCTAAAAGATAATGTTGTTAACCAATACAGAATTGTAAAGTAAAATAAAAATAAATTGATAAATAATGAAAAAAAATGCTGCACTCAATATATCAGCAAATTTGGAANCCAAATCTGTATTTTAAGACATTAAAATCATGCAGTGGGATTTCCCTGATGGTCCAGTGGCTAAGACTCTGAGTTCCCAAAGCAGGGAGCGTAGGTTCAATCCCTGGTCAAGAAACTAGATCCTATATGCCACAGCTAAAGGGTTTCATGCTGCAAGGAAGATCCAAGATCCTGCATGCCACAACTAAGACTTGGTGTAGCCAAATAAATACATATTTTAAAAATAATAAATAAATAATAAGATTATATGGTGCTAAAAACATAAAAATTCAAATAATTGCCCTGGTAACATAGGATGATATTGATGTATTAAAAGAATCATTTTTAAAAACTTTAGAATGCATCATGACACTGTTTTTACTAGATAATGATGAAGTCATTAATCTTACAATTTTCATGATCAGTTAAGCCTACAAATATTTCATTGTGTTAATTACATATTGCTGTATAATAAATTATATCAGAATAAACATTTTATTATCTCATAACTTCTGGGAGCCACAAGTTTCAGGTATCACTTAGCTCAGTCATCTGACTCAAGTCTCTGACAAGACTTCAATCAAAGTGTCAACTGGGACTGTGATTTCATCTGAAGGGTCAACTGGAGTAGTCTATTTCTGAGTTCATTTGTGTGATTTTTGGGAAGATTCAATTCCTTGTGAACTGTAGAACTGATCCCCTGTTCCACACTGGGGCTTCTCATGTGTAGACCTCTCCACAGGTCGCCTCACACCATATCAACTGGCTTGACTCAGATTCAGTGAAAGAGAGAATAACAAATGAATTATAAAAGGATTTTATCAACAATGTTTGTTATCTAAGCAAAGTCTAACAAGGATCTCATACTTTTCATAGAATTATGGGAAAAATTGGTATTAATTTTAAATTTGTAAACTCTACATTTGAAAAGACCCTGATGCTGTGAAAGATTGAAGGCAGGAGGAGAAGGGGACAACAGAGAATGAGATGGTTGGATGGCATCACCGACTCAATGGACATGAATTTGGGTAAACTTGGGAGTTGGTGATGGACAGGGAGGCCTGGTATGATGCAGTCCGTGGGGTCACAAAGAGTCAAACTTGACTGAGCAACTGAACTGAGTTGAACTGAACTGAAACTCTATTTGGTTTAAAAAACCTAGTTTATTTATAAGAGCAATATCCAGTGTAAGAGTTCCAGTATAAGAAAGGTAGAATTTGTCCTCTTGTGCATCTTGTTCCACTAATTGTATGCTACATTAATGCATTTGCTCACCTGATTNAGCAACTGAACTGAGTTGAACTGAACTGAAACTCTATTTGGTTTAAAAAACCTAGTTTATTTATAAGAGCAATATCCAGTGTAAGAGTTCCAGTATAAGAAAGGTAGAATTTGTCCTCTTGTGCATCTTGTTCCACTAATTGTATGCTACATTAATGCATTTGCTCACCTGATTTTCTAATTTAGAAATGTATTAAATTAGGGTTTCAAGATGGTTACAAGTTGTAAACGACCTTGAAAATAATCAAGTCAGACTTCAAGTACATTGAAGTGCTTGAAAGATTACTCCTGCTGTGGAATTGATATAGTTGAGTACTTCAAGTAATAAACAACAACAGAAAACCCCAGAACAAACACATTTTTGAAATTTTCTGTTTAAAAGTTGTAATTAAAGCACTGTTTACTATCATTTCTAATAATTCAGCTTCAAATACTAGTCTAATTATACTTCTGTTTTAAAATGACTTTTTATATCTTCCGAATATATAGATATAGATATATTCTTTTATCTGTCAAGTGCTGTTGATGATATGCAGACTCTTGGAGAGAATATTAGCTTTGGATACCAAAGGAATTTGGTTAACATCTAAAATTAACTGGTGTTATTTCCATGGATTTTAGCAAATTGCTTAACCTTTTTAGTCCTACCATTTTTTTATAAATAAATGGGGTTAATAACATCTCACAAGAGAGATATGATCTTTAATGAGAAAATATATTTTAATGTTATAGAATTACTCTTCTTATCTAGTGGTATCACTATGAATAAAGATCCTTTCTTTCATTTGACTATTTATGCATTAGAATACATCATCTGAGTATCCAAGTGTATCTGAATATCTAAGTAAGCCAATGAGGACACATATCCTATGATATTGCCTATATACGGAATAAAAAAAGTGATGCAAATAAACTTGTTTACAGAGCAAATATAGATTTACTGACAGAAAAAAACAAACTTATGGTTACCAAAAGGGAAAGAAGAATGGAGGATAAATTAGGAGTTTAAGGTAAAATATACACACTATTATATATAAACTAGATAATCAACTTGGACCTATTATATAGCAAAAAGAACTATACTCAATATCTTGTAATAACATAATGGAAGAGAATTTTAAAAATTATGCATATATATATTTATAATAATAATTTTGCTGTAATCTGAAATTAACACAATATTGTAAATCAACTACATTTATTTATTTATTTATTAAAGAAATGAAAGAGCCAGGCAAATGGAAAATTCAGGAGGACAATGGGCAAGTTCAAGCAGTTCACTCTTGTTTTAGAAGTAATAATGTACAAAGTGTCAGAGTTCAGTATCCAGCACTCATGGAAGACCCTAGAATAAAAAGTGATTCTAATGCATATGAAAGTATATATTTGAGAAGGGAAATACTTAAATTTTCAGAAAATATAAGAAATTCATCTTATTTTGTTATTTGTTAATTTATTTAAAAACTTATTTTACCTCTGTCATTTTGGGACCTATTTATTGAATTAAATATATTTGTAGTTATTTTATATTTCTTTTAAATAAATGTGTTTCCAAAATGTTTGAGAGATCCTATTTTTTTTTCTAATTTTTTAAACTCTACCTGTATCAATCTTGACAATTCATACTATACATAAAGGAAGAGGGTAAAAATAATAATTATCAAATGTCCTACATCTTGTAGTCTTTTAGTTGTAATGTATGTTTTGTAACATTTTAGTCCCAGATGGCACTAAGGGTAAAGAATCCTCCTGACAATGCAGGAAATGCAAGTGACATGGGTTTGTTCCCTGGGTGATGAAGATCTCCTTGAGTAGGGAATGGCAACCCACTCCAAAATTCTTGGCTGGAAAACTTCATGGACAGAGAAGAATGGCAGGTTATAGTCCAGGGAACACAAAGAGTCAGACATGACTGAGCGACTGAGCAACAACAATGGAGTAAATGTACAGTTTTAAAACAAGCACTAAGTTTCATCAGATGATGAACAATACAGTGAAACAGAGAAAAACAACAGACTAGGAAAGACTAGAGATCTCTTCAAAAAAAGTAGAGATACCAAGGGAATATTTCATGAAGAGATGGGCACAATAAAGGACAGAAACAGCAAGGACTTAAGAGAAGCTGAAGAGATTAAGAAGAAGTGGCGAGAATACAGAGAAGAACTGTACATAAAAGGTCCCAATGAACCAGGTAACCACGATAGTGTGGTCACTCACCTAGAGACATGGGGGGCAGCAGACAGGAGTCAGTGGTGGCACAGGAAGTAGTTTTGCAAAGAGGGTAGATGGAGGTGACTGCAGGGAGGGAAGCTATGAAGCAATCTGTGCCCTGCTCAGGAAGGCCAGGCTCACTAAGCTTGGACAATAATACTGAGGACCAGAGAAAAAAAACTGAAGGCCAAAGTTTAGGAGGTCATGGACCATGCAGGCAGTGGGTTGACCCCAGGGAAGGTAGGAACAGCAAATAGATGGAGGAGCCTATCGCTTCTGGGTGTTCTCCAACATGGGCTCCAGGGTCCCCCGGACCCTCTTCCTGGTGACTCCAGCAGGACCTCTGCCTCCGCCCCAAGGCAACATATTGACCAACACCCAACAGCCAGTGAAGGTTTACAGACTCAACAAGGACCAGCAGTGGGACAACCAGGGTGTCAAGCATGTCATCCAGCTACGTGGAACANATTTACTGACAGAAAAAAACAAACTTATGGTTACCAAAAGGGAAAGAAGAATGGGGGATAAATTAGGAGTTTAAGGTAAAATATACACACTATTATATATAAACTAGATAATCAACTTGGACCTATTATATAGCAAAAAGAACTATACTCAATATCTTGTAATAACATAATGGAAGAGAATTTTAAAAATTATGCATATATATATTTATAATAATAATTTTGCTGTAATCTGAAATTAACACAATATTGTAAATCAACTACATTTATTTATTTATTTATTAAAGAAATGAAAGAGCCAGGCAAATGGAAAATTCAGGAGGACAATGGGCAAGTTCAAGCAGTTCACTCTTGTTTTAGAAGTAATAATGTACAAAGTGTCAGAGTTCAGTATCCAGCACTCATGGAAGACCCTAGAATAAAAAGTGATTCTAATGCATATGAAAGTATATATTTGAGAAGGGAAATACTTAAATTTTCAGAAAATATAAGAAATTCATCTTATTTTGTTATTTGTTAATTTATTTAAAAACTTATTTTACCTCTGTCATTTTGGGACCTATTTATTGAATTAAATATATTTGTAGTTATTTTATATTTCTTTTAAATAAATGTGTTTCCAAAATGTTTGAGAGATCCTATTTTTTTTTCTAATATTTTAAACTCTACCTGTATCAATCTTGACAATTCATACTATACATAAAGGAAGAGGGTAAAAATAATAATCAAATGTCCTACATCTTGTAGTCTTTTAGTTGTAATGTATGTTTTGTAACATTTTAGTCCCAGATGGCACTAAGGGTAAAGAATCCTCCTGACAATGCAGGAAATGCAAGTGACATGGGTTTGTTCCCTGGGTGATGAAGATCTCCTTGAGTAGGGAATGGCAACCCACTCCAAAATTCTTGGCTGGAAAACTTCATGGACAGAGAAGAATGGCAGGTTATAGTCCAGGGGACCACAAAGAGTCAGACATGACTGAGCGACTGAGCAACAACAATGGAGTAAATGTACAGTTTTAAAACAAGCACTAAGTTTCATCAGATGATGAACAATACAGTGAAACAGAGAAAAACAACAGACTAGGAAAGACTAGAGATCTCTTCAAAAAAAGTAGAGATACCAAGGGAATATTTCATGAAGAGATGGGCACAATAAAGGACAGAAACAGCAAGGACTTAAGAGAAGCTGAAGAGATTAAGAAGAAGTGGCGAGAATACAGAGAAGAACTGTACATAAAAGGTCCCAATGAACCAGGTAACCACGATAGTGTGGTCACTCACCTAGAGACATGGGGGGCAGCAGACAGGAGTCAGTGGTGGCACAGGAAGTAGTTTTGCAAAGAGGGTAGATGGAGGTGAATGCAGGGAGGGAAGCTATGAAGCAATCTGTGCCCTGCTCAGGAAGGCCAGGCTCACTAAGCTTGGACAATAATACTGAGGACCAGAGAAAAAAAACTGAAGGCCAAAGTTTAGGAGGTCATGGACCATGCAGGCAGTGGGTTGACCCCAGGGAAGGTAGGAACAGCAAATAGATGGAGGAGCCTATCGCTTCTGGGTGTTCTCCAACATGGGCTCCAGGGTCCCCCGGACCCTCTTCCTGGTGACTCCAGCAGGACCTCTGCCTCCGCCCCAAGGCAACATATTGACCAACACCCAACAGCCAGTGAAGGTTTACAGACTCAACAAGGACCAGCAGTGGGACAACCAGGGTGTCAAGCATGTCATCCAGCTACGTGGAACAACTGAAAGACATGTCCCTGCTAGACAGGGCCTGAAAAAAATGTGATCCAATGGAGAAGGGAATGTCAAACAACTTCAGTATTCTTTCCTGAGAACCCCATGAAAAGGCAAAAGATATGACATTGAAGGATGAGCCCCTCAGGTTGTAGGTGTCCAACATGTTACTGGGGAAGAGTGGAGAAATAGCTCCAGAAAGAATGAAAAGGCTGCACCAGAGCAGAAATGATGCCCAGTTGTGGATGTGTCCGGTGGTGAAAGTAAAGTCTGATGGTGTACAGAACAATATTGCATAGGAATCTGGAATGTTAAGTCCATGAATCAAGGTAAATTGGAAGTGGTCACAAAGGAGATAGCAAGAGTGAACATCAATGTTTTAGGTATCAGTGAACTAAGATGGATGGGCATAGTTGAACTTAATTCAGATGACCCATTATATCTACTACATGGGCAAGACTCCCTTAGAAGAATTGAAGTAGCCTTCATAGTCAACAAAAGAATCTGGAATGCAGTACTTGGATGTAATCTCAAAAACGACAGAATAATCTCAGTTCATATCCGAGGCAAACCATTCAGCATCACAGCAATCCAAGTCTATGCCCAACCACTAATGGTGAATAAGCTGAACTTAAGTGGTTCTATGAAGATCTACAAGACCTCCTAGAACTAACATCAAAAAAATTTTTCCTTTTCATCATAGGGGACTGAAATACAAAAGTAGGAACAGGCAAATTTGGCCTTGGAGTACAAAATGAAGCAGGACAAAGGCTAACAGAGTTTAGCCAAGAGAATGCACTGGTCATAGCAAGCACCCTCTTCCAACAACACAAGAGACGACACCACAAGTGGACATGACCAGATGGTCATTACCTAAATCAGATATCCTGGAGTGTTTAATCAAGTGGGCTTTAGGAAGCATTAGTACAAACAAAGCTAGTAGATGTGATGCAATTCCACCTGAGATATTTCAGATCCTAAAAGATGGTGCCATTAAAGTGCTACATGCAATATGCCAGCAAATTTGGAAGACTCAATGGCCACAGGACTAAAAAAGTTTTCATCCCAATCTCAAAGAACTGTGATGCCAAAGAATGTTCAAAGTGTTGGTTGGTCAGGCATTTCCATCTCTTTGCAACCCCATAGACAGTTCCATAGTAGGCCAGGTATTCTTCTGTCCATGGAATTCTGTAGGCAAGAATACTGGAGGTGGTTGCCATTTCCTTCTCCAAAGAAGTTTCAAACTACCAGACACTTGTGATCACTTCACATGCTAGCAAAATAATGCTCAAAATCTTTCAAACTCATCTTTCAAGCTACTCTTATCAGTGCATGAACTGAAAATTCCAGATGTACAAGTTGAATTTAGAAAAGGCAGAGGAACCAGAGATCAAATTACCAAAATCCATTGTATCATAGATAAAGGAAAAGAATTGCAGAAAAAAAAAAAGTCTACTTCAGTTTCATTGACTATGTTAAATAAAGCCTTTCACTGTGTGGATCACAACAAACTGTGGAAAAATCTTAAAGAGATGGGAATACCAGACCACTTAACCTGCCTCCTGAGAAATCTGTATGGAGGTCAAGAAGCAACAGTTATACCCTGACAAGGAACAATAGACTGGCTCAAAATATCAAGGGTGTATATTGTCACCTGTTTATTTAACTTACAAGCAGAATACAGCATGAGAAATGTCAGGCTGGATGTACTACAAGCTGGAATCAAGACTGCCAGGAGAAATATCAACAACCTCAGATATGCAGATGGCACTAATCTAATGGCAAAAAGTAAAGAGGAATTAAAGTGTCTCTTGATAAAGGTGAAAAAGTAGAGTGAAAAAACTGGCTTAAATTCAACATTAAAAAACTAAGATCATGGCATCTGGTCCCATTACTTCATGGCAAATAGATGGAGGAAAAATGGAAACAGTGGCAGACTCTTTTCTTGGCCTCTAAAATCACTGTGGACAGTGAATGCAGCCATGAAGTTAAAAGACACTTGCACCTTTGTAGAAAAGCTATGACCAACCTAGACAGTATATTAAAAAGCAGAGACATCACTTCCCTGAAAAAGGTCCATATAGTTAAAGATATGGTTTTTCAAGATGTCATGTATGGATGTGAGAGTTGGACCTTAAAGGAACTGATCACCAAAGAACTAATACCTTCAAACTGTGGTGCTGAAGAAGATTCTTGAGAGTCCCTTGGACAGCAAGGAGATCAAACCAGTAAATCCCAAAGGAAATCAACCCCATATATACATTGGAAGGACTGATGCTGAAGCTGAAGCTCCAATATTTTGCTCAAATAATGTAAATAACTGATTGGAAAAGACCCTAATGCTGGGAAAGATTGAGGACAGAAGGGGTGATAGAGTATTAGAGAATTGGATGGCATTACTGACTCAGTGGACATGAACTTGAGCAAACTTCAGGAGACAGTGTAGGATAAGGAAGCCTGGCAAGCTACAGTATATGAAGTTGCAAAGAGTCAGACAAGACTTAGCAACTAAACAACAACAAGAGCGTTAGATTCTAACCCAAGGTCTATAACTAACCAGTTGAAGAACTTGCACATGCAAATTTAGTTATTCTGTCTAGATTGTATTCATATATGTTCATTACAAATTGGAAGAAAACACAAGAATAGGATGGGAGAGTCTTAAAATTGCACTGCTAGAGTTCTTACTAATTAGTAAGTGAAATTATTGCACTCTAAGCTGTATATACTATGATGATAGATGAAAGAAACATAGGTGTTTCTGTCCTAGTGAGGAACTGTGGGATGCATGCTTTCACAGGTGACTAAATGTTAAATGTCACTGTAAGAAACTTGATATACTGAACGTATCATATTCAATATGACTTTAGATTGAATATTAAAATAATTTATTACTAGAAAGCATTTATTATGAAATAATGCAACAGCTACTACTACTTAGTTCACTACCTGTATGCTCACATGAGGAAGTATTCAAATGATTAAAGCATTTGAGATAATTTTCAAAAGTGATATCACAAATTAGTGAGATATATAAAATTTATTATCTGTGGTGTCTCCACTTGCAATACAGAATATATTTTTCTTACAAGTTAATATGTCAGCAAACTTCATCACATAAAGTGTTGCTACTTCACCCAGTGTAAAACTGGATATTCCTGTTTAAAAGTATGCACTATGTATCTATGTACATATCCATTTTTCTATCCATTTATCTTCTTATAGTAAATAAGAGATTTTGGTAAGAAATACAGTTGGTGGTACAGGCCTCCACTGAAACATGAAAACCTACCACATCATCTTGGAGAATAAGAGTGAAGTAAGCCAGAAAGAAAAGCACCAATACAGTATACTAACACATATATATGGAATTTAGAAAGATGGTAATGAGGACCCTGTATGCAGGACAGCAAAAGAGACACAGATGTGTAAAGCGGACTTTTGGACTCTAAGGGAAAGGCAGAGGGAGAAGGAGAGGGTGGGATGATTTGGGAGAATAGCATTGAAATATGTATGCTATCATGTAAGAAACGAATTGCCAGTCTATGTACGATGCAGGATGCAGGATGCTTGGGGCTGGTG
>SJYX01009912.1:38596-87704 GCA_006410675.1 Oreotragus oreotragus
AGTATTACTCAGCCATTAAAAAGAATACATTTGAATCAGTTCTAATAAGATGGATGAAACTGGAACCGATTATACAGAGTGAAGTAAGCCAGAAAGAAAAACACCAATACAGTATACTAACACATATATATGGAATTTAGAAAGATGGTAATGAGGACCCTGTATGCAGGACAGCAAAAGAGACACAGATGTGTAAAGCGGACTTTTGGACTCTAAGGGAAAGGCAGAGGGAGAAGGAGAGGGTGGGATGATTTGGGAGAATAGCATTGAAATATGTATGCTATCATGTAAGAAACGAATTGCCAGTCTATGTACGATGCAGGATGCAGGATGCTTGGGGCTGGTGTATGGGGATGATCCGGAGGGATGATGTGGGGTGGGAGGTGGGAGGGGGGTTCATGTTTGGGAGTTCGTGTATACCCGTGGCAGATTCATGTCAATGTATGCCAAAACCAATAGAGTACTGTAAAGTAAAATAAAGTAAAATGGAAGCTCTAAAAAAAAAATTATAATAATCTTAATGTTTCATATGGTAGGCAGTTTTTAAAGATAATCTTAATGATTCACATTCTTGTACAGCCCTCTCTTCTTGAGTGTTAGATGAACCTAATAATTTGCTTCTAATAAATAGAAAGTTGCAAGAAAAATAGGCCTCCTTTTTCAAGTTTAGGCAGAAAGCACCTTGAATTCTTCCTTTTACTTCAGCTCTTATCTTCTTTCATTCGCTACATTTCTCTCTCTCATTATCATCGTTATCATCATCTTGCTTTCTCACTCTGATGAAGAAAACTTCCATGTTGTGAATTCCCCAATGGAGAGATTTATGTGACAGGAAACTGAGGGGAGTCTCTGGCCAAAATCATTGATAATTCACGGCCCTAATTGGATAGCCCAAGAGGAATGGGAGCAAGCAAAACACCATGCATGTGAACTTGGAATTGAATTATTTCCCCAATCTAGCTTTCAGATGAGATGGCAGCTCAATCACCCAGACTGGATCATCGCCCAACACACCCGCAAGCTCGCGAGTGGACAAAAGAGCTCCCTGGCACAAACTTCCACACAGGGACCCCAGGCACCCCGTCCCCAGCTCCCCCGCCCCTGGCTCATACACCTTCTGCTCGGGCTGCTAGGTATGCCCTTTCCGCAACAGCCTCCTTCCACCTTCCTTAAGAATCCAACCAACCGGGGGGTTCTGCTACTGGTTCATAAACGTGGGGGTGTGTGGAGTGTGTACAAAGGAGGAAAGTCATAAATGCCAGGGCCGTTTCCTTGAGGGCCTGCACCAACTAGTACTGAAATATCTGTCTTTGTCCCCTACAATTTACTTCCATAAAACAGCCGGAAGGATTCCATTAAAATGTGAGTCAGCCCCTGTCACCCTTCTGCTCAGATCTTCTCCTCCTGAATAAAGTTGAAGTCCTTTCCATGGTGCGTAAGGTCCTGTATCTGGTCCTCCTTGCCTCCCCGGCCTCATCTTCCTCTTCTCTGCCCCGCCTCGCTAGCTCTCTTCCTGCCATATTGATCTCTTTGACTCCATGCTCTTCCTCCATCACCAGGCTTGTTCCAGCCTTGGGGGCCTTTGCTCTTGCTCCTCCCTTTTGTGGGACGTTCTTTCTTGCCATCTCTCCCTCCCTGTCTGGCTTCAAATCTCTACAGCATCATCTTATCACAGAGCTTCCCTTAACCATCGTTTCTGATGCAGCAACTAACCCAGCCCTTTATCTCCCTACATTTTTCCTCCGCAGCACTTATCGCTGCCATATATTTATTTTTTATTGTTTTGCACAAAACAGAAGCTCCAAGAGAATGGGGACTTTAGTTCACCACTGTATCCCCAGGGTCTAGAACGGTGCTTGGTGTAAGGAGCTGATTATGTCTGAAATCAATGAATTTTCTAATTCCATTGCTGTCTCATGTGTAGCTACTTAGACATTTTAAGTAACAAGTCCCATATTTCTATACCTTTATCCTATTATCTTAGATACAGTGTGGGATGTATGTATGCTAAGTCACTTCCGACTCTGTAGCCCGCCAGGCTCCTCTGTCCATGGGATTCCCCAGGCAAGAATCCTGGAGTGGGCTGCCATTTCCTCCTCCGGGGATCTTTCTCACCCAGGGATCGAACCCAGCCAGATTCTTTACCGCTGAGGCACCGGGGAAACCCACAGCTTGGGCCAGTTACTCTAAACTAGCTCACAGATTGTGGAATACAGGGGAGTCATGATGTATTTGGAGGGGGAATGTCTACTCCCCCATGATTCTAGACTTGCATTTCTTTCTTGCCATCTCTCCCTCCCTGTCTGGCTTCAAATATCTACAGCATCATCTTATCACAGAGCTTCCCTTAACCATCCTTTCTGATGCAGCAACTAACCCAGCCCTTTATCTCCCTACATTTTTCCTCCGCAGCACTTATCGCTGCCATATATTTATTTTTTATTGTTTTGCACAAAACAGAAGCTCCAAGAGAATGGGGACTTTAGTTCACCACTGTATCCCCAGGGTCTAGAACGGTGCTTGGTGTAAGGAGCTGATTATGTCTGAAATCAATGAATTTTCTAATTCCATTGCTGTCTCATGTGTAGCTACTTAGACATTTTAAGTAACAAGGCCCATATTTCTATACCTTTATTCTATTATCTTAGATACAGTGTGGGATGTGTGTATGCTAAGTCACTTCCGACTCTGTAGCCCGCCAGGCTCCTCTGTCCATGGGATTCCCCAGGCAAGAATCCTGGAGTGGGCTGCCATTTTCTCCTCCGGGGATCTTTCTCACCCAGGGGTCGAACCCAGCCAGATTCTTTACCGCTGAGGCACCAGGGAAACCCACAGCTTGGGCCAGTTACTCTAAACTAGCTCACAGATTGTGGAATACAGGGGAGTCATGATGTATTTGGAGGGGGAATGTCTACTCCCCCATGATTCTAGACTTGCATCTGGAAAATATAACTACTGAGAGTTTGTGTTGTCTTGGGGGCCAACATGATGTATTTTTATCTGTACAAGACTTAACTGTGCAAGGAGAGCTTTGATAAGAGGTTTTGGGGTTGGAGACATCTCTGGTGGCCCAGTGGCTAAGACTCTGAACTCCCAGTGCAGGGGGCTGAGGTTCGATCCCCGGTCAGGGAACTCGATCCCTTATGCCACAGCTTAGAGTTCACATGCTGCAACTAAGACCTGGCGCAGCCAAAATAATAAATAAAAATAAATATTAAAAAAAAAGAACTCTTTGGGGAAGAGAATGTAAGTCTAAAGTAAAGGATACCTACTGATGCTGAGCATTCAAAGGGATGGATTACGATGGCCTTTTGTGGGGGTGGGTTAGCTAGCAGCTGCAGCCTCTTTGGGGCTTCCCAGGTGGTGCTAGTGGTAAAGAAGCTGCCTGCCAATGCAGAAGACGTAAGAGATGTGGGTTCGATCCCTGGGTTGGGAAGATCCCCTGGAAGGTAGCATGGCAACTCACTCCAGCATTCTTGTCTGGAGAATCCCCGTGGACAGAGGAGCCTGGCAGGCTACAGCCCATACGGCTGCAAAGAGTCAGACACAACTGAAGCGACTTAGCATGCACACAACCTCATCCCACATTAAAAAAAAAAAACCCTTGCCATCCAAAAGCCTGTTACCTTCTGTTGAAACCAAACAGATATTTCTTTCCTGCCTCCGTTGTAGCTCAGATGAGCTAAGCCTGGTGAATCCCACTCTACCTTGGAATCAGGTGCTAATACCAAACAAACCAAGACTGGCTAATCCATGCCCTCGATGGCAGATGGCCAGGTGCTACTTTTCAAAGATAGCTGTGACAAGAGCTCTCATCCCACCTGCTCTCCTACAAGCTGAACTTGACCGTCTTTCCATTGAAAGGTGAGGGTCTATCTGTTAAACACGTCCCCTCCTTTTAAGTCTGCGCATCTAACCATTAGCATGTGGCAGAGCTGGGGACTTCCCTGGTGGTCCAGTGGCTAAGAATCTGCCTTCCAATGCAGGGGACATAGGTTTGATCCTTGGTCATGGAACTAAGATCCCACATGCCGAGGGGAAACTAAGCCTTAGCGCTGAAACTAAAGAAAGCCCGTGTACCACAACACAGATGCAGCTTGACCAAAAAAAAAGAAAAGAATACTTCATTCATGAGTTCCAAGATTAGGTAGAAAAAGAACATGCAACTTCTGTTTGCATCACTGGAATATATTCTGTGAAGACTTCAGCCATCATATAAGCACTCTGACTACCTTCAAGCAGCCATACTGTGGGGAAGCCCAAGTTAGCAACGTGGAGAGCACGTGGAGAGGTCTGAGACAGCAGAGGGATGTCTGTCCAGTCCCCAGCTGCCCTGCCCCAAGCACCACTTGATTGCACCCTGAGCCAGAACCACCTAAAACCGTTACTGTTGCACACAAATGAGTTTCTGTGTTGGACTTGCCTGGTGGCACAGTGGATAAGAATCCGCCTGCCAGTGCAAGGAACATAGGTTCGATCCCTGGTCCTGGAACATTCCACATGCCTCGGGGCAACTAAGCCCCTGGGCCACAGCTATTGAGCCTGTGCTCTAGATCCCACAAGCCGCAACTCCTGAGCCCACGTGCTGCAAGCACTGAAGACTGTGTGCCTAGACCCCGGGCCCCGCAACAAGAGAAGCCACTGCAGAGAGAAGCCCGGGCCCCAGGATGAAGAGGAGCCCCTGGTGGCCACAGTTAGAGCAAGCCTGCGCAAAGCAGTGAAGACCCAGCGCGGCCTTAAATAAATAAATAAATAAAATTATATTAAATGAAAGTTCCGGTGTGATTTGTTCCGTGCAACAGCTAGCCTGTTCTGGGGTGGCAGAGGCAGAGAGATGACCAATATCTAGTGGTCACTGAGGGCCCAGCGTATCCCCTTCAGACACGTTCTGTGGTGTGATCGTGGCTGGGTTATGGCTGGAGGCCAGCTGCCCGTTGTGTTCCCTCGATCACTTTCCGATCCTGATTCTCTAATCACTTCTGGGAATCTGTGAGTGATCCCGAGTCCTCTCAATCAATTCCCTTCCTGCCCCAGAGGAGGCTTCTGTTCCTTGTAACTAAATCTGTGACGCATGCTTCCCCGTTCTGTTTACACTGAATTACCTTTTAACTCATCTTTTCAGATGCAGCTTAGATGTTCCCTCCTTCTAGAAGCCCTCCCTGACCTTCGCAACTGAATCAGCTGTTTGCTCCGGGTTCCTGCAGCCCTCTACGTTGCCCTCCTTGCCTGGCCTGGGACTGAGCACAGGGTGGGGGCTGCCAGGATGGCAACTGGTTTAAGCTTAGGCAGAGGGAGGCTTGGGTTCCTTCAGGATTAGTGATGCGGTGGAGAGACATGTCCATTGCCACTTTGGAAGAAGGATCCCGCGAGGAAAGGAGGAGAGAGAGATGAGAATGGACCGTGGGAAGACTAGGTGTGTCACTCTCAAGGAAACGCGGGGGCTTTTTGTCTAAGGGAGTTAGAACTTGGGTATCTGGGTTTGAGGGTTTCCCTGATAGCTCAGTTGGTAAAAAACCCACCTGCAGTGCAGGAGACCCCGGTTCAATTCCTGGGTCAGGAAGATCCACTGGAGAAGGGCTAGGCTACCCACTCCAGTATTCTTGTTTCCCTTGTGGCTCAGCTGATAAAGAAAGTGAAGTGAAAGTCTCTCCTGAGAGGCCTGGGTTTGATCCCTGGGTTGGGAAGATCCCCGGAGAAGGGAAAGGCTACCCACTCCAGTATTGTGACCTGGAGATTTCCATGGACTGTATGTGTAGTCCATGGGGTCACAGAGTTGGACACGGCTGAGTGACTTTCACTTTCACTGCACTGGTAGCTCAGTGGTAAAGAATCTGCCTGCCAAGCAGGAGGCTCGGGTTCGATCTCTGGGTCAGGGATGATCCCCTGGAGAAGGAAATGGCAACTCACTCCCATATCCTTGCCTGGGAGAAATCCCATGGACAGAGGAGCCTGGCAGGCTCAGTCCACGGGGTTGCAGAGTCGGACATGACTTAGCAGTTAGCAGCAGCAGCATCTGGGTCTGGGTCCAGGATTTTTTTTTTTTTTGCCATGATGAGGAAAGGCAGTCTGATGCTTGATTCTCTGAGAATTCCCAAGTTCTAAGTCCTGAGGGCTGGACTCCTGGGTCTGAGAGGGGAGGGGTCTGGGTGTCTAGACTCCTGGATCCAGAGGAGGTGGATCCTCCAGTCTTGACTCTGGGAACCCCAGATGCTTGTGTTAGGCAGGTGGGCATTAGGCCTCGGGCACCGCCGCCTCTGCCAAGCTGCCCCCTAGTGGCTGCCACACTCTTCCACACACCAGAGGACAGACTGGGCAGTTTATTTTGCATCGTAAACCCCTTCCAGCTCCTGGGGCTCCCTTCACGAAGCACATCTTGGTGCCCTGTGGGGCAGAAAGAAAGGCGGTTTAGATAGTATCACAGCAAGATGGGGTGGGGTGAGCAGGGCCAGGCTGAGGGCAGGAACCTGGGTGGGAAGGGAGCCTCACCTGGCATCCAGGCTTTCACGGATCCCTCAGGGGCAGATGGAAGGGGAGACTTTCGCTTTAGAAGTTTCTGCAATGGCAAGAGTTTAAAGGCAATGTTGATTTCCTAGCACCAATGTTCCCCTTCGGCCCCCATCCCCTCTTCCCTGAGACCCCGGAGTCCCAGCCCCAGCTGCCCTCTGCACTCACCCTCGGGCTCCCTCCCTGGCCTGGGGGCTGGAGGTGACTTCCCACTGCGCTGAAGCCTCAGCCCAGAATCTTGGCAAGGGAAGAGGAGCTCGAAGTCTGGGAAGGGTCGGAGGTGCCTGCAGGGGAGGAGATTAAGAAATTTCACAGATAAGCTTCAGCAGTGCTTCATCTCACAGGCCTGGACAGGGGTAACATGGTGATGGAGGGAGCAGGGCTGTGGAGCAGGGGGCAGCATGGTAGGGTCTTGTCCCTAGTCCATGCTGTTTTGTTCCCGTAACACCTCTGGCTTGAGTAGAAAAAATTATTGTCTATCCATACATCCACCCATCCATTCACCTATCCATCCATACCTCCACCCATCCATCCATCCATTCACCCGTCTAGCCATCCATCCACCCACCCATCTATCCATCCACCCACCCACCTTCCCACCCATCCATCCATCCAGTCCTCCATCCATCCAATCTGTCTGTCTCTCTCAAGCTAACTAGCTAGCTAATCCTCCTATTCTCCCGATCTAGCCCTCCATCAGAGGCATCTCTACGTTGGTTTGGGGAAAAGGGTCACAGAGCAGAAAGTGAGGCCACCTGTGCAGGGGGACAGAGAGCCCCGTGCTGACCTCAGGACTCCTGGAGGATGCCGGCTTGCATGAAGGCGAGGTGAACCCCTGGGATGCTGTTTCGCAAGTGTTGTGAGCTCAGAACTCAGCTGTATGTTGCGTGCAGAGCTCCTTTAGGGGAATCCAAGCTGAACCTGGAGGGCGGAGAGGTGGAAACCCAATTTGAGGGCAGCCTCAGGCTCCCCTGCTCCTCACAGGCTCTCCTCGTCCACAGACCAGTTGGGTGAGCTTGCAGAGACCACCCATCTGCCATGATTTCTACACTTGTGCACCCCCAACACCTGTCCTCACATCGCCACCTGAGCCAACAGCCACGAAGGTGCTCCCTAAGCTGATCGGGGCATGCAGGGCCCTGCTCGAGACACCCAGGGGCTCAGTCAAGGGCTGTGGGCCCGCACAGCGCCTCAGAGGGCTTTGCCTGTAGCCTGTATAGCGGGAGGAGGCTGCAGGGATGGGTGTGCATGCCCCTTCTGGTAACGAAACACTGGTCCTTTAGGAGAAGCTCAGTCCATGGCCCACAGGTCCCCTCAGAGGGCCCACGGAAGCTGCCAAGCCATCTGGAAAGTTCTTGAGCTCTTTCAGGTGGAGGTGAGCCTGTTCCCTAGTCAGTGGAGCAGCTGGATGCCTGCCCAGCTCTCAGAGCCCCGCGGCCCCCCGACTTGGGGTGGCTTCTCAGAAGCACCCAGCACCGTCTGGCCCTGAGCTGCCCGTGGCCGCTGGACTGTGAGAAGGGGCTGGGGCGTCTGTGCCCACATCCTTAGTGCCTGAGTGATGTTGGGGCCCCAGTGTCGCCGCTGGGCCAGACGCACATTCCGCACGTGACTCCCATTCCCAACAGCTCTGCAAGGCCTTCCTGGGGCTCCCGGGTCACCAGGGAGGCCGCGGGTCCAGCAGCTCAGTCCGGGCCCTGCTGTGCCACCCAGCAGCGGGGCCGAGCGTGGCCTCTGAACCGCCGTCTCTCCCTGTCCACCTGACCGGCCGCCAGCCCGCCTCTCCTGGGCTTCTGCTTCCTCTTTTGTTCCTGGAGATTCTGCTGGCTCATCCCTTCAATTCTGGGATGCACAGAGCCCTTAGTGAGGGCACCCTACCAGGCATCTCACAAGCTGGATTGTGAGGCTGCAGGGGCCTGACATTGTCCCCAACCTGCGGATGGGAGAACTGAGCCCCAGAGCGGCCGGGATGCCAGACCCCCAGCTGCCGGTGTGTGAAGCCACAGGTCAAATGCAGGACGGCTGGGTCCACTGCCCTGCTTCCCCGCCTGTGACACTAGGGCATCTCACCTCCTCTCAGCCTTCAGTTCTTCGTGGACCTCACCTGACGCCTGACACTGGACGGGCAGGATCTGCACTCCAGGTGAGCAGGCTGGGACCGGGGACCCTTCGCTGCAGGGCTTGTGCCTGGACAGACGTCTCCTCGAGCTACACGGTACAAAGAAACTCTGTGCTGTGACCCTATGGACCGTAGCCCGCTAGCTCCTCTGTCCACGGGGATTCTCCAGGCAAGAATACTGGAGAGGGTTGCCATGCCCTCCTGCAGAGGATCTTCCCAACCCAGGGATAGAACCCAGGTCTCCCGCATTGCGGGCAGTTTCTTTACTGTCTGAGCCCCCAGGGAAGGCCCCAGAGAAACTATAAGGGACTAAAAATAACTAGGTGCCTGTGCTTCGTTCATTTGCTTGTTCAGTCGCTCAGTCGCGTCCGACTCTTTGTGACCCATGGACTGTAGCCTGCCAGGCTCCTCTGTCCATGGGCTTTCCCAAGCAGGAATGCTGGAGCGGGTTGTCCTTCCCTTCTCCAGGGGATCTTCTCAACCCAGGGATCGCACTCGCGTCTCCTGCATTGGCAGGTGGGTTCTTTACCATCTGAGCCACCAGGGAAGCCCAGTTATGTGCAACTGGGGCAAATTCTGGACAACAAGACACAGAGACCCAAAGCCCAGCTGCCACTTTAGAAGTGCTGGGAGCGAGTGCAGGGTGCCGCGCAAGCCCCTGCAGTCAGCACCACAAAAGGGCGGCAGACAACTCAAGCCGCGCTCTGGCCAACTCCCCGACACGCCCCTACCCTCACCCCGTGTCAGGAAGCAGCTCATTCCCTTCCGGGAGGGAGCAAGGGAACCTGTTTCTGTTCTTGCACCCCCTGCTGCAACAGGGGCCCCAGTAAAGCCTTGCCTGAGTTTCCCGTCAGGCCTCTAGTCAATTTCTACTGATTAAGGGGGCCAAGACCCCTGGTGGGTAGCGCAGGCACTGGTGTGGTCCAGGCCTTGCCTCAAACAGTTCCCCGGTCACCTTCCTGGCAGGGACATGCCCTCCTCGTGGCTCCTGCCCACCACCCTCATCATCTAGCCACCAGAGGCCGGGACAGGTTTCCTGGGGTGGTGTCAGGGCAGGGTCAGGCACCGCCTTGATGGGACGGTGTGGGGTCACCCTCCCTCCCAAGGGTCGCTCTCCTTCTCGGAATTTCCTGCCAGAGAATGAATCAGGTCAAGCTTATTGCATGAAACAAGCAATCCTCTCTCCATGTTTCAGGGAAGATTCCAGGAGCAGCGCTAGTCCATGTGCTTGATGAGCTTCCTGTGGTCTCTAGACGCTTGCCAGCTCCACCAGCCAGGACAGGCACCCCCGCCGGCTCACCCGGCCTTGACCTCTGGATGCTGACTCCC
Source organism: Oreotragus oreotragus (assembly GCA_006410675.1). Classification (NCBI taxonomy): domain Eukaryota; kingdom Metazoa; phylum Chordata; class Mammalia; order Artiodactyla; family Bovidae; genus Oreotragus; species Oreotragus oreotragus. The sequence goes on from SJYX01009912.1 coordinate 48,546, forward strand.
TCCACCCCATCCCCGCCTTGGCCCTGATCCCCCTCCATCCTCCTGCCAGGAAAGTGGTTCTGAAAGGGAAGCCTGGCCAGGCTCGCTCTCTGTAACAGATGGGGGTCCTAGCAGGAGACGGAGCCGGCCCGGGAATGGCCCCAGCACCCCGACCTTGGCGGGGAGGACCGGCGACTGTGGAGGGGCACCGTGTCCATGGCAGGCAGTGTCGGGAGGGACCCGGGCCTCAGAGGCAGGAGGGGGCTCCGCGTGGCTTCACTCCTGGTTCCCTCACGCCCCTCAGGGCCCCAACTCAGGGGCGGCAGCGTCTCTCCAGCTCTGAATGAGCCCGTGCCTGCTGCCTGATGGGCCCTCGGAGAGTCTGCCAAATGAAACATGCCCCACCCCACCAGGGTGACCGGGACTGGCGTTCACCGAGGCCGCAGGCTCCTGGCACCCTCCTCGGCGAGGCCGCACCCTCACTGTGATGGGGCAGCTATGGCCCCCCAGGGAAAGTGGGTCCCCTCGAGGCCTCCCAGGGTGACCGGCGCTCACCGGGGTGGGCGAGGCCAGAGAGCTGCGCCCCACCTCCCACTCCCAGGTCTGATTTGAGATGTTTGTCAGGGACGAACCTGTGGCATTCACTCCTCCTTGTCCCTGGTGGTTCAGACAGTAAAGCGTCTGCCTGCAATGTGGGAAGCCTGGGTTCGATCCCTGGGTTGGGAAGATCCCCAGAAGGACATGGCAACCCACTCCAGTACTCTTGCCTGGATAATCCCATGGAGGGAGGAGCCTGGTAGGCTACAGTCCACGGAATGGCACAGGACTGAGCAACTTCACTCACTGAAGGCACAGACACATTGACACACGCACTCACACGCGCCCTCCTGCTCCTGATCAGGGCTTGGATCTTCAGCAGCTTGGCCGAGGGCTGCTGGACCGCCCAACCTACAGCCTGGTGTCAGGGTGACACCTGCTGGTCAGTCCTGAACCGCAGGGACTGCCCTGAATGGCGTCCCAGGCCCTGTGCGCCTGCTAAGTCACTTCAGTCATATCCAACCCTGTATGACCCCAAGCTCCGTAGTACGCCAGGCTCCTCTGTCCATAGGATTCTCCAGGCAAGAACAGTGGAGTGGCTACCATTTCTTTCTCCAAGGGATCTTCCCAACCCAGGGATCGAACCCGTGTCTCTTAAGTCTCCTGTGTTGGCAGGCGGGTTCTTTACGACTGAGCCACCTGGGAAGCCCGGCCTGGCCCTGACTTGGGCAGAGACCCAGGTGCTGCTAACTCCCGGCCCAGCCGATGCCCAGGAATCCCGAGTCTGGGCTGGGGTGGCCGGGAATCTGCATTTCCACAAGCCTGAGGGTCCTGCTGGTGCTGCTGCACCTCGCTGAGCTGGGCAGTAACTCAGCCAGAGACGGACAATGAGCCAGCTGGGCGCGAGTCAGCACCCGAGCTGATCCACAGGCCAGGAGACTGGGGGGCTGCGTGGGGGCGGGGGGAGAGGAGATGGCAGGGGACGTGGTTCCGTCCCCAGCACAGGCACGGTGCCCTTCACAGTGACTCTGGGTGGCTGACCTTCTCGCCTGGAGAGCTGGTTTTCATCCTGGTCTTGGTCCCCCAGGGAGAAGGTGGAATTTGGAATTGTGAGTCCCTCCTTCCCACACACAGCCCCCCACCCTGCTCCATGTGGGGAGGGCAGGGTTTCCATCTTGTAGAAAGTGGTGGGAGGTGCCAGGGAGTGCCAGGCTCCAGCCCCGGTAGATCCAGGGTAATTTGAAGTGTGGATGGCGTAGGCAAGGAAAACTTATTTATTTATTAATACAAGATTAGATTAGGAAGAAATAGTGTAGTAGGAAACTTTAGTGGAGAAAAGAGGCTGAATAACTTGGTTTACGTGGAAAGCCAATAAAGTTCCAGACAAGGAGCTTGCAGCAGCTACGTTAGGCCGCCGGCGTCCTCCTGAATATCGGGGGGTGCCCCGCCTTGGGCTCCCCATCTCATGGATCTTAGAAGCCGGGACAAGTAAGTAGACATGCCGAGCCTCCACGCCCCAGATGGGATTCAGCCAGAAATTAGAGAGAAGACACGGGGGAAACAAGTCCAGAGACTTGCCCGTCCTCTATTGTTCAGAAGGCCTTTTATACTTTTTGATTAAACATAGAGATCAATGGGTAATACAAAGTTACTCAGCGTTAGCAGCCCAAGCTCATCAAAACCAGGCTTTTCTCTCTGCATACCTACTTGTATACACAAGTCTTAGGTGATTTACATCATCTTCTGGCCAAAAGGGCCAATTAACATTTTACAGTCCTTCTCTGATAAGGTTTATCAACCAGAAGACTTATTTGTGTTGATCTTCCCACTAAATAAAGCACTAAATAAAGTTACATTCTTACATAGCAAGGACACAAGAGGAGTGCAGTGATATATAACAAAGGGCAAAGTAATTAACTCAAAAGTCTAGTGTTGCTAACATCAAAACTATTATATATCTTTTTTCATATCCCATTTACATTGATTAACACCCTCTCAGGTGCCTAAAAGATAAAGAATATGGAGGCCTGGCAGCAATCATTGAATCAACAGTGAAAGCCCGTCAACAATATGATTTTTAGCTCTTTAGAAAAGGCTCTAGGGGAAGGCAATGGCACCCCACCCCAGTACTCTTGCCTGGAAAATCCAATGGACGGAGTAGCCTGGTGGGCTGCAGTCCATGGGGTCGCTAACAGTAGGACACACTGAGCGACTTCACTTTCACTTTTCTCTTTCATGCATTGGAGAAGGAAATGGCAACCCACTCCAGTGTTCTTGCCTGGAGAATCCCAGGGATGGGGGAGCCTGGTGGGCTGCCATCTATGGGGTCACACAGAGTCGGACAGGACTGAAGTGACTTAGCAGCAGCAGCAGCAGAAAAGGCTCTGTATCTTTACGATGCTTTTAAGCTTTGTGCCACTCATGGTTGGGGGGCTGTGAGCAATTCACAAGCTGTAAGAGGTCTGGGGGAACCTGTTAGGCAAGCTAGAGAGCTATCAGAGGGGGTTTAACTGAAACATCCCTTTCAAATGCAGAAGACTAAAGCCCTGAGTTGACTTTTTCCAGAGTGTGTCAGAAGAGTGGAAAAGCAGGCAGATTCTTATTTTGGGGGGTACATGCTCAGGAAATATCAGGGGGAAAACCTGAGATCTGACTCGACCTTGCCCATCATATCTCTGCTGCATGACCTTGTCATGGGTGGAATTCCTCACACTGGCCCCCGGCAATTAAACACACATTAAGTTCAGTTCAGTTCAGTTGCTCAGTCATGTCCGACTCTGCGACACCATGCACAGCAGCATGCCAGGCCTCCCTGTCCATTGCCAATTCCCAGAGTTTACCCAAACTCATGTCCATTGAGTCGGTGATACCATCCAACCATCTCATCCACTGTCATCTCCTTCTCCTCCTGCCCTCAATCTTTCCCACCATTAGTATCTTTTCAAATGAGTCAGCTCTTAGCATCAGGTGGTCAAAGTATTGGAATTTCAGCTTAAACATCAGTCCTTCCAATGAACACTCAGGACTGATCTCCTTCAGAATGGACTGGTTGGATCTCCTTGCAGTCCAAGGGACTCTCAAGAGTCTTCTCCAACACAATAGTTCAAAAACATCAATTCTTTGGTGCTCAGCTTTCTTCACAGTCCAACTCTCACAACCATACATGACTACTGGAAAAACCACAGCCTTGACTAGATGGACATTTGCTAACAAAATACTATGTCTCCTTTTTAATATGCTGTCTGTCTTACCATATGCAAAATAAACAACCAGTGGAAATTTGTTCTATGACTCAAGGAGCTCAAATCAGGGCTCTGTGACAACTTAGAGGTGTGAGACAGGTTAGGAGGTGAGAGGTAGGATCAAGAGGAAAGGGACATGTATATACCTATGGCTGATTCATGTTGATGTATGGCAGAAACCAAGACAATATTGTAAAGAAATTATCCTTCAATTTAAAATTAATAAGTTTCAAAAAAAATTTTGAAGATAAAAAAAAAGAAATGTGGTGTTATTGACTAAATATTTGTGTGTCCCCCAATCCATATGTTAAGTTCTAACATTCAATGTGGTGGTATTTCTGAGCAGGGGCCTTTGGGAAGTGATTAGGGCATGAAGATGGAGCCATCACAAATGAGATTTGTGCCTTATAAAATAAAAAAAAAGAAATGTGGTGTTATTGACTAAATATTTGTGTGTCCCCAAATCCATGTGTTAAGTTCTAACATTCAATGTGGTGGTATTTCTGAGCAGGGGCCTTTGGGAAGTGATTAGGGCATGAAGATGGAGCCATCACAAATGAGATTTGTGCCTTATAAAAGGATACTAGAGAACTTCCTCATCAACTTCATTCATCTGAACACAGAGACAGATGGTCATCTATGAACCAGGAAGAGAGCTCTCACCAGATACCAAATCTGCCAGCACTCTGATCTTGAATTTCCAGTTTCCACAATTATGAGAAATAAATTTCTTTTTTTCATAAGCCACCCAGTCTATGGCATGATGTTAGGGCAGCCTAAATATACTAAGATATTTGACAAAGATAAAATGTGCTGGTACTGGTGTTGATGGTACATACATATGTAAATGTTTGAGTTGAGAAGTTGAAGAGAGTTTTGTTATTCAAGACTATACTATTAGGGCCAAACTTGTGAATGACATAGCATTAGAAAAAGTGATGCAAAGCACCAGGAACAAATTTACTTAAAGTTGCTTTCTTATATAGAATCTAAGTTGTCTTTTTCACTGAAACATAGGGAAACACTTTTATGTATATCATCTTTTCTGAATTACTTGCATTTTTTCATCACTCTTCAAATGGTGGCAAGAAAAAGCAGAGAATGAATGGCTTTTCTAGGGGGAGAAAAGAGCCATATCTAAGACCAGAAATACCCTTCAAAGTGCTCTGAGGAAATGCTAATAATTATTCCCCTAGGAAATAGAGCACTTCAGTTCTACATATGAGTGAAATCAGCATTGTGCCAATTCATTTGAAGGAAAGAGAAAAGATTTGGCAGCTACAAAGATTAATGTCTGGTTAAACAAGTCATTAGATGATTGGGTCATGTTTTGAAAAATAGATTTTGCTCCCCCTCCCCTGATTAATGTACAAGTCAAGGTAGAAATTTTATTCGTAAGTCATTCTGAAAGACAGAGTGTTCACATAACTAAAAATTTTATTGAGGGGAAAGACATTTGTGCGACCATATAATGATATTCTTTTTATTAGTCTATCATTAAAGAATTATATCTTATTCAGTATTGCAAATCATTCCCATAAACGTTATAGTGGGAGTGAAATCTTGTTTGGTCATAGAGAAGCTCTCCAGTAATATTAATATTAAATTTATTTAATGTGTTCTGTGCCATCATCTGCATTGCAAAAAAGATCTTTTGCTAAGTTAAAAGTGTTGTTAAAGGAACACAAACATAATAATGAGGCAAAGTTATAATGCAGTGCTAACAAAGGCCACATAGGACTACGTTTCAAAAGTAAATTAAATTAGGCTTAGACAAATGATAAACATTTTTGGAAAAGAAGCACAGTTACACTATTCAGTCTAAAAAGGAAACATTTGTCATCTGAAAGACATGATTTGGAGAGGAAAAGACAGATAAAAGAGTTAAAGAAAAAATTAATCTAGCTAATGGCTCTCTTGAAAAGTTAGAAGTAGGAAGAAGAACCTTGAAGTTGATATTGTCTTTAATTCATGGTCACTGAAGCAACGGGAATCATAGAACTAATGTAGCCTCACAATACTTAGGATTCTGCCAGGCCACATTCAATACTAATTAAAGCTCTTAAACTGACAGGGTCACAGTGCTAAGATAGACTTTAATTTCAACGAAGACAAGGATCAGACATTTCTAGATGAGTATATGAAGACTGGGCTTCTGAAAATCTGCAAATGTTCCTTTTTATAAACATACAAGAAACAGAGTTAAATTTCCCCCTCTTTGCTTCATTTCTGCTCTCAGTGGCTTCCCATTGCTTTTCCTGTTCATCTTAACACCAGAAATTTGGAGGAGTGGCAAAATATGAATCAGGAAATAGTCTAACTCAAAAGGTCAGATTATCTTTTGTAAACATAATTTCATGGGACAAATAGATGAGGAGATCATTCTGAGCTGCTGACTGAGAAAAGGTTGTTCTTTTCAAGACTCATGAATTTGATAGACTCTGGACTCTAGTTCCTGCTTTGTGTCTGAGGTATCCAAAATATTTCTAAAAATTATAGGAAAAGGGAAATGTAATATTGACTGGAAACAGTCTTCTATTTGCTTAGTAGAAGATAATATCAACTGGTGTACCCATTCAATTCATGCTTGTCAAAAGGTTAGAAGAAATAAGTTCAAGATGTGATTTTAGAAACAAAAAGATTTTGTCTAAAGTTTCACAAAACCCTGACACTAGTTCTAATTCCATTGTAATTGTTCTTTTAGTGCAAAAATGAGATGATTAACAGTTATATTTTGAAGATACAAATATGCATATTAATGTATACTAGTTGATTATGATTCATTAATATTTTTGCATTCTTGAGTTAAGCTGATTGGCTAATAAATTATTTAGATTATATAAGATTATATAAGATGCAAATAAATAGGTATTAGAGAGCTAAGATCTGGCTTCAGTAGTTTGCAAGAATGATTCAGAAAATGTTCAGGATACCTGAAGATAAGGAACAATCAAAATTAAGAAGAGAATATTGGACAAAGGCTAGTGAAACACAAAACAATGTTAACCAGTACAACAACTTAGTATTTAACTAATTTTATCTGCTTTGAATATCTTATATTAGGATTCCTTAAGAAGATAAGATAGATAATAAAATACTAAATTACATGGTTTTTAATTTACGAGCCTAAAAAAAAAAGATAGTGGAGGAGCTATAAATTACTTTGTTCATATATATGCTTTTTTTTTTTTCTAGAGTGTTCTGTATCATGTAAGTATGATTCACTGGTAATTTCTGAAAATAAAAGACTGTGCAACCTAGATTTGTAAGAGTTCCCAGTGCAAAAATCCCTACACAATTTCCCAAAGAGAAAATACATGTTCTCCAAGTAAAAGCCTCCAGGAAAGAAAAATCCTGATATCCAAGAGTGATCTAGTTATGTGGAAAACTTGATTATTAGAACCGTCTTTGCTATAGCAAACTGATACCCCATTATATATATTGTGTATATATATAGATATATCTATATATATACCCTTTGGGCATTCTTTGGCATTACCTTTCTTTGGGATTGGAATGAAAACTGACATTTTCCAGTCCTGTGGCCACTGCTGAGTTTTCCAAATTTGCTGACATATTAAGTACCTCCAATACTTTGGCCACCTGATGTGGAGAGCTGACTCATTTGAAAAGACCCTGATGCTGGGAAAGTTTGAGAGCAGGAGGAGAAGGGGATGACAGAGGCTGAGATGGTTGGATAGCATCATCGACACAATGGACATGGGTTTGGGTGGACTCTGGGAGTTGGTGATGGACAGGGAGGCCTGGCATGCTGTGGTTCATGGGGTCACAAAGAGTCAGACATCACTGAGCAACTGAACTGAACTTTTGGGCACAAGAACTCNTAGAAACAAAAAGATTTTGTCTAAAGTTTCACAAAACCCTGACACTAGTTCTAATTCCATTGTAATTGTTCTTTTAGTGCAAAAATGAGATGATTAACAGTTATATTTTGAAGATACAAATATGCATATTAATGTATACTAGTTGATTATGATTCATTAATATTTTTGCATTCTTGAGTTAAGCTGATTGGCTAATAAATTATTTAGATTATATAAGATTATATAAGATGCAAATAAATAGGTATTAGAGAGCTAAGATCTGGCTTCAGTAGTTTGCAAGAATGATTCAGAAAATGTTCAGGATACCTGAAGATAAGGAACAATCAAAATTAAGAAGAGAATATTGGACAAAGGCTAGTGAAACACAAAACAATGTTAACCAGTACAACAACTTAGTATTTAACTAATTTTATCTGCTTTGAATATCTTATATTAGGATTCCTTAAGAAGATAAGATAGATAATAAAATACTAAATTACATGGTTTTTAATTTACGAGCCTAAAAAAAAAAGATAGTGGAGGAGCTATAAATTACTTTGTTCATATATATGCTTTTTTTTTTTTCTAGAGTGTTCTGTATCATGTAAGTATGATTCACTGGTAATTTCTGAAAATAAAAGACTGTGCAACCTAGATTTGTAAGAGTTCCCAGTGCAAAAATCCCTACACAATTTCCCAAAGAGAAAATACATGTTCTCCAAGTAAAAGCCTCCAGGAAAGAAAAATCCTGATATCCAAGAGTGATCTAGTTATGTGGAAAACTTGATTATTAGAACCGTCTTTGCTATAGCAAACTGATACCCCATTATATATATTGTGTATATATATAGATATATCTATATATATACCCTTTGGGCATTCTTTGGCATTACCTTTCTTTGGGATTGGAATGAAAACTGACATTTTCCAGTCCTGTGGCCACTGCTGAGTTTTCCAAATTTGCTGACATATTAAGTACCTCCAATACTTTGGCCACCTGATGTGGAGAGCTGACTCATTTGAAAAGACCCTGATGCTGGGAAAGTTTGAGAGCAGGAGGAGAAGGGGATGACAGAGGCTGAGATGGTTGGATAGCATCATCGACACAATGGACATGGGTTTGGGTGGACTCTGGGAGTTGGTGATGGACAGGGAGGCCTGGCATGCTGTGGTTCATAGAGTCACAAAGAGTCAGACATCACTGAGCAACTGAACTGAACTTTTGGGCACAAGAACTCTGGGGACATGTAGATAAAAATGTAAGTTTTCTTCCAAGTAATATAATTTAGATAACATAAAAATAAATTTCCCCGTGAATCTTCTTTAATCAATGAAAACTGCCTTTTTTTTGTTTTTAATATTAGCCCTGATCTATTTTTAATGTTGACCACTCTACCTGGACACCTTTCTGTTTATCAGTGTCACAGTTTAAAATGTAATGCCTAGATTCAGTCTATAGGAATCATTTCAAGATGGTGGCGCTTGGGGAAAGCCTGAACTTACTTTCTCTCATTACCATAACAAATATATAGTGACCAGTGACGTATGAATCAGTTCTGTCTGACAAGGACCTAAAAACTAGAGAAATACTTGCTCTACAATAAAGGAACAACACAGTGATGAGTTTTAACACACATTCAGAAAAGGAGCATATATCAAGAATGAATCAAGTAATGAGACAACTACAGATTCTAGAGACAACCAAGATCTAGGGTATGTTTGAAGGAAAGGATCTTCCTTTAAACATGGCCACTCCTTCAAGACCAAGAGAATTAACAGTTTCTCCTAAAACACAGAAACAAACACAGAGAAACTCACAAAATGAGGAAACAAAAAAAAAAATTCAAAATGGAAGAATAAGACAAAATTCACAGATTTTAATGATACGGAAATAAGTAATCTACCTGATGAAGAGTCCAAAATAATGGTCATAAATATGTTTACAAAACTCAAATGAAGAATAGATGAATGTAGGAAGTGCTTCAACAACAAGATAGAAATAATTAGAGAGAACCATTCTGAGATGAAGAATTAAACACCTGAAAAAAAAATAAAATGCCAGAGCAAGTCAACAGCAACTTAGATGATACAGAAGAACAAATAAGGGATCCTAAAGAGAAGGTATTGGAAATCACTGGATCAGAATAGCCAGAGGGAAAATAAAAATTTTAATGAGAATAATTTTAGGGACCTCTCTAACAATAACAAGGATTCTAATATTCACATTATAGAAGTCACAAAAGAAAAAACAGAGAAAGGCAGAATATTTATATGAGGAAATGATGACAGAAAAATTTCCTAACCTGGGGAAGAAAAAAAGACATCAAGATCATGGAATTAAACAGATTTACAAGCAATATGAACTCAAAGAAACACACATCAAAACACATTACAATTAAAATATCAAAAGTTAAAGTATTTTGTAAAGCAGCAAGAGAAAAAATTTTTTTATGTACGTAAGTAAACCCATATAAGACTACCAGCAAATTTCTTAGCAGAAATTCTGCAGGCCAGAAGGGAGTGGAATAATGTTTTCAAAGTGCTTAAGGAAAATGAGAAAGGAGAANGGAAAAGATATTTGCAAAATATATCTGAAATAGATAATTACTATTTTCCAAAATCAATACATCTCATAAAAGGAGAGTCACAATTCAGAAAACATATAGACCAAAGATTTAAGTTACTCACATACAGACACACATACACACACACACACACACACACACCTGTCTCTTATACACATCTAGATGTGTATAAGAGACAGCTGGGAGAGTTATCAGTCAGAACTGAAGGTGAGATAAACCAATTCCCAGATAAGCAAAGACCCAAGGTCTTCATCATCACTAAACCAGCCTGTCAAGAAATGTTAAAGGAACTTGTTTAGGAGAAAAAACACCATTGTTAATAAATTAGAAAATATATCAAAGAAAAAAATTCACTGCTAAAGGCAAATATATACTAAAGGAAGTAGAATAATGGTTCTTAAAGTTAGGATGAATGTCATAATAACCACAAAGCAAAAGCCTATAATAGACACACAAAAAGTAAAGAAAATCAAACCTAAAGTGAAGAGACTAAAAGGGAAAATACATAAAGAACCACCTAAATAACCAGAATAAGATTAACAAAACACAGTAAGTAAAAAATCATTTTAAATGAAATGGATTAAAGTTTGAATCAAAAAACATAAGATGACTTAATGGATAAAAAGTAAAACAAAATCCATCTATATGCTTTTCATAGGAGACTCACTTTAGATCTAAAGACACAAGTAAGCTGAAAGCAAAAGTGATGCAAGAAAGCTATTCCATGCAAATGAAAGCAAAAAGAAAGCTGGGGTGGTAATATTTATATTCGATAATATAGACTTTATTTTTTAAATTTTATTTTTATTTTACTTTACAATACTGTATTGGTTTTGCCATACACTGACATGAATTTGCCATGGGTGTATACTAGCTCCCATCCTGAACCCCTCTCCCACCTCCCACCCCATATCATCTCTATAGATCATCCCTGTGCACCAGCCCAAAGCATCCTGTATCCTGTATTGAACATAGACTGATAATATAGACTTTAAAACAAAGATTGTAACACAAAGAAAGGCATCACATAATGATAAAAGAGTTAATCCAAAAGAAGATATAAATATATATAACATATATAACATAAATACTTATGTATTCACACCTAGTGAAGCCATATTATGACTGCATTAAGTCAAGTCATATTAGGCAATATCTCATGAATAGAGAAATCATTATTTTTCCATTAAATGTATACTTAGATGGTCCACTCATCATTTGAAGTTGCCTAGATTCTTCTGGATTCTACATACCATCCAAGCTATTAACATGCTCTCTTTGTCTTACCCAAAGATTAGACAAACTGAATTAGCAGGTTGAGGCTTTGAACTCTGACATCTGAAATTAAATTAAATATTAATATGTTACAAATTACATAACCTGAGATTTTGTGATTCAACTTCTTTGTGAAATAGGGAAAGAGTAGCCTGGATGCATAACTTTTTTGCCTTAGCACTCTCATTTGCATCACACTAGTCCAGATTCTAATTGTCTCTAATTGCAAGCTAACCCAATTTAGATCAGTGAAAATCAAGTGTGAAACTTTCTCTTAGACAATTTGAAGTGAACCTCTAGAGTATCTAAATGAGTAGGACATCAGCCAAAAGATAATGACCCTACTTCTGCCAAAACAAATAGCAGCCTTTAGAATTAAGCCAGCACAGTAGAAATAGAAAATGAATAAGGATTCTCTAGAAACGTGTGTTAAGCCCTTAGGTATGCTGCTGCTGCTGCTGCTAAGTCGCTTCAGTTGTGTCTGACTCTGTGCGACCCCATAGACGGCAGCCCACCAGGCTCCCCCATCCCTGGGACTCTCCAGGCAAAAACACTGGAGTGGGTTGCCATTTCCTTCTCCAATGCATGAAAGTGAAAAGTGAAAGTGAAGTCACTGAGTCGTGTCCAACTCTCAGCGACCCCATGGACTGTAGCCCACCAGGCTCCTCTGTCCACGGGATTCTCCAGGCAAGAGTACTGGAGTGGGATGCCATTGCCTTCTCCGAGCCCTTAGGTATAGTTGTATAAAATGATTTAATGCCTTATTTACTTATTTTTCTAGATAACATTGGCCAATAAATTCTGTTTGCTATCATATCCAATTAAATTTCCTCCACTGGCAACCAAGATTCTACTCTGTTGTTCATTTCACCCACTAAACTACCAGAAACTAGAATATGCTATCCCTTTATTAGAACTCTGCTTTCTCTTTATAAATATTACTTGTTTAAGAAATATATTTTATTTTACAATATTGTATTGGTTTTGCCATATACTATTAATTTATATTTAAAAAAAGAAAAAAGTAAAAAATATATGTATATTTTAGATCTTGCAAGTCCATATATTCATACATACACAGTTGAAAACTAATAATAAGCGTGCTCCTATGGAAATGACATGCAAGTTAAGAATTGGAATCTTATCAATTCCTTTGCAGAATCTTCTCTACTGTATCTTATTCCTTTGGTCAAATAATCATGTTTTTTGCTAAGTTCAGAAATATTTTTATCCCTAAAAATATATTATTTACTTTTATTGACTAATTTATAGATAAATGTTGTAGAGTTTTGAGCTAAAATTGACATATGATAAAATTCACCCATGTTAAATTATGGTTCTGCATTTAAACAAATCAACTGAATTATATCACCATGATCACAATCAAAATTTTGAGTAATCGATCACCCCTAACATATTTCTTCAGAACTTCTGGGGTAAACATAACATACACTCAGTCCTTTGCAAAAACAAAATGTTCACTACCATTATCATTAACATTTTATACATTTTCACATAAACAGAATTATATCATATTAAATTTTGAGTCTGGTTTATTTCATAAAGCATAAAGATATGATATTCATCCATGTTCAACACTAGTTTTATAATGAGTCTTGGAATTAGGTAATGTGAATATTTCAATGATTTTCTAATTGTTTTTGCCAAAGTTGTTTTGTAATTATATTAATTTGGAAATTTTATATAAATTTTAGAATCATGTGATCTATTTCCATTAATTAAAATATTTTGGCACTTTGAGGTTGCTTTCAATAAATATATATATTTGGGACAATTGATTTCATAACAATATTGATTTATCCAAGTCATGAGCCTGATTTACCTCTCCACTTATTTGTTGGTTCTTTGATCATGTTCAACAGTATTTTGTAGTTATTAGAATACTGATGGAGAAGGCAATGGCACCCCACTCCAGTACTCTTGCCTGGAAAATCCCATGGACAGAGGAGCCTGGTAGGCTGCAGTCCATGGGGTCGCCAAGAGTCGGACAAGACTGAGTGACTTCAATTTCACTCTTCACTTTCATACATTGGAGAAGGAAATGGCAGCCCACTCCAGTGCTCTTGCTTGGAGAATCCCAGGGATGGGGGAGCCTGGTGGGCTGCCATCTATGGGGTCGCATAGAGTTAGACATGACTGAAGTGACTTAGCAGTAGCAGTAAAATACTGAACCTGCACATATTTTGCCAAACTTATGCTTACAGATTTTTGGGTATTTAGTTCTAATGATAATGTTTCTATTCTTGACAATGGTGCTATTATGTTTATTAAACTATTAATGTCTATTTATTGCAAATATACAGAAATACAATTAAATCTTGTATTTAATTGTATATTGAAAACTGTATTCTTGCAGTACTCCTTGGTAGTTCTAATCTATGTTTTGTAGATATCAATATTTGGGGATATTTCTTATAACAAAATTATACCATTTTCAAATAGAGACTTTGATTTGATATTTTATATGTCAGTTATATCTCAGTTAAATACCTGGGAGCTCCCCTGGTGGCCTAATTGTTAAGAGTCCACCAGCCAATGTAGAGCACATGGATTCGATTCTTGGTCCAGGAAGATCACACATGCTGTCAGGCAACAAAGCCCATGCCCCACAACTGTTAAGCCAGTGCTCTAGAGCCTGTGATCTGCAATTACTGAGCCCAAGTGCTGAAACTACTGAAGCCCATGTGCCTAGAGCCCATAAGAAAAGCCACTAGGATGAAAAGCGCATGCACCATGATAAAGAGTATGTCTTACTCACCACAACATGAGAAAGATTGCAAAACCAAAAATAATAAACAAATAAAGTTTAAATTTTTGAAAAGCAAAAACAATACAATATTGTAGAAAGATGATGCTGTGAAAGTGGTGCACTCAATATGTCAGCAAATATGGAAAACTCAGCAGTAGCCACAGGACCGAAAATGTCAGTTTTCATTAAAATCCCAATAAAAGGCAATGCCAAAGAATGCCCAAACTACTGCACAATTGCACTCATCTCACACGCTAGTAAAGTAATGCTCAAAATTCTCCAAGCCAGGCTTCAGCAGTATGTGAACAGTGAACTTCCAGATGTTCAAGGTTTTAGAAAAGGCAGAGGAACCACAGATTAAATTGCCAACATCCGCTGGGAAAAGGAAGAGAGTTCCAGAAAATCATCTATTTCTGCTTTATTGACTATGCCAAAGCTTTTTACTGTGTGGATCACAATAAATTGTGGGAAATTCTGAAAGAGATGGGAATACCAGACTACCTGACCTGCCTCTTGAGAAACCTATATGCAGGTCAGGAAGCAACAACTAGAAAAAGACATGGAACAACAGACTGGTTCCAAATAAGAAAAAGAGTCTGTCAAGTCTGTATATTGTCACCCTGCTTATTTAGCTTATATGCAGAGTGCATCATGAGAAACACTGGGCTGGAAGAAGCACAAGCTGGAATCAAGATTGCCAGGAGAAATATCAATAACTTCAGATATGCAGATGACACCACCCTTATGGCAGAAAGTGAAGAGGAACTAAAAAGCCTCTTGATGAAAGTGAAAGTGGAGAGTGAAAAAGTTGGCTTAAAGCTCAGCATTCAGAAAACGAAGATCATGGCATCTGGCCCCATCATTTCATGGGAAATAGATGGGAAAATGGTGGAAACAGTGTCAGACTTTATTTTGGGGGGGCAGGGGCTCCAAAATCACTGCAGATGGTGACTGCAGCCATGAAATTAAAAGATACTTACTCCTTGGAAGAAAAGTTATAACCAATCTAGACAGCACATTCAAACGCAGAGACATTACTCTGCCAATAAAGGTCTGTCTAGTCAAGGCTATGGTTTTCCCATTGGTCAAGTATGGATGTGAGAGTTGGACTGTGAAGAAAGCTGAGCACCGAAGAATTGATGCTTTTGAATTGTGGTGTTGGAGAAGACTCTTGAGAGTCCCTTGGACTGCANTTTGGGGGGCTCCAAAATCACTGCAGGTGGTGATTGCAGCCATGAAATTAAAAGACGCTTACTCCTTAGAAGGAAAGTTATGACCAACCTAGATAGCATATTCAAAAGCAGAGACATTAGTTTTCCAACAAAGGTCCATCTAGTTAAGGTGATGGTTTTTCTAGTGGTCATGTATGGATGTGAGAGTTGGACTGTGAAGAAGACTGAGCACTGAAGAATTGATGCTTTTGAACTGTGGTGTTGGAGAAGACTCTTGAGAGTCCCTTGGACTGCAAGGAGATCCAACCAGTCCATTCTAAAGGAGATCATCCCTGGGTGTTCTTTGGAAGGAATGATGCTAAAGCTGAAACTCCAGTACTTTGGCCACCTGATGCGAAGAGTTGACTTATTGGAAAAGACTGATGCTGGGAGGGATTGAGGGCAGGAGGAGAAGGGGATGACAGAGGATGAGATGGCTGGATGGTATCACCCACTCGATGGACATAAGTTTGAGTGAGCTCTGGGAGTTGGTGATGGACAGGGAGGCCTGGTGTGCTGCGATTCATGGGGTTGCAAAGACTGAGTGACTGAACTGAACTGCAGGATAGTTTTTGTGTTCTTCCTCCACACTCATTCCATATCTTCACCTTAATTCCAATTGCAGTTATTTGTTTGTAAGTCTCTGTCCTTCATTAGACAATAAATTATCTTTTCTACTTCTTTGTAGCTACCACAATACCCAGCAACAAATTAATTGTTGAATGGATAAAAGGTATATGAATTATCTAAGAACTGAGTCAAGTGATTATGTTTCACACGTACTCTCTTGATATTACAGGTTATGTCTCTAGTCAAATGGATTACTAAAGCATTTAATAGCCACTGAGAGATCATTCTAAAGGAATGCACCTGTGCAAAATAGTTACTTTTTTTTTCTTTTCAACAAAGGGCTGTGGTATTTTATCTGTATAGTGTTTATTGTTCCTACTTCTCTTAGAAAGTGAAACTGAATAGGATTCTTTACTTAATCATTTATTTCTGTGGATATTTCTTGGAGCCATTTAGTATCATATATATGTGTAAGTTCACAATGTTTTTGCAGATCTGAGTTATCACTATTAGATTCTTTAAGAACAATTTTAGTCATTCAAATAGTTTTTTTTAAAGATCCCGTTTTTCTTTTTTTTCTTTAACATCATGCTAGACTTTTTGCCTTTGTCCTATTTATGTTTTCCTTTAAATAAAATATCCATTGAATGTCTTATATATTGTTAAAACTACATTTAAATGATATCATAAGACTGGGAAGAAATAAGTAAACCAATAAAAGTTATCTGGGTACTTAAATTTAATTCAGAAAGGGAATAAGCTAACGTCTTGTAATTGTATGTATTTGTTTCACATTGCCTGAGTTTCTGGAACAGGCTGCTTTCTTTAATATTCTATTTATAAAGTGACTATTGATACTTATGATTTCTGTATCGCTTCTCCTTAGACGATGCCATCAATTTAGCTTTGGCTAAAAGAAAGCGGCTGTGTTCAGGGCCAGGTGCCCCTCTCAGTGTTCTCATTTCCATAACACAATGGTCTGAGTTGGCCTTCCCTGTGAATATAACACAATGCAGTTGCAGCTGCTTCATTTGTATTAGCTTTGAGCTTGGCTCTGAAAGAATTCAGGCACTAAAATATATGCCAAGACAGCCAGAAAGCAAAGTTGAACTGCAGGAGTAGCTGACTCTGTGTAACCCTCCTTGTGTTCTTGTCACAGTGACACCTGAGCATTCCCAGTCAGATATAGCAGATACAAAAGACTGTCAGAAGATAAAAGCTTTGCGTAGTTTTTAGAAGAAAGTAAAGTGTTAGAAGAATAAATGTAGACTAAGTTATATTCTTGTAAAAAATAAAAGAAAATTTACATCTTTTAAATATTGTGTGATTATCAGACTCAGTATTAGCCATTGTTTTGAACAGAATACTCAATCAGGTCTTTGTTTTTCCAAGCTAAGCAAAGAGAGAGAAAGCTTCACACCCACTTAATAAAGACCAGAAAGTGTTTATTGTCTAAACAAATCATCTAAGGAACTTCAAAAAACACTACTGCCAGAGCTCACCTCAGACCAGTTCAACGACACTCTGTGGACCCGAACCTAGTCTTCTGTATTTTTAAAAACCCTTCCGGTGACTCTAATGTGAAGCCAAGCTTGAGAACTGTTTGCCTAAATGATTGGTTAAAGTATTAGGATCCCATCATCTTAGTCAGTGTATTCCATGTGAACATCCATGCCTCCTTCTGTACCTTCAAGTCAACCATTAAAAACTAGCAATGATAGTTTCGCAGTGGCCAGCTGTCACTCACAAACAAGTTGTGTTGTGTATTAGTTGCCCTTCTGAGTGTTTACCACAGTCAGTCCAGATGACTAGTCTAATTTTGAAAAATGCTTGTTTTATTGTGACAAAGTAACCTCTGATCAGCCTAAGAAGCTCAGTTTTAATGGTAAAATATTCCATTTGAATTCATGACATCTGAGCTACAATACTATTTCAATTTTTGTGTTCTCATTGCTCTTGTATTCAGGAAACTTAAAATTCTTTCCTCTGCTGCTTAAAGAGTCTTTATTAATCTTCCTTCTCTTTCCTGACCATCTACATGAATCTAAAATCCAGGATCATCCTGCAGTGATACCTTTTTGTTCATATATGAATGAATATATATTGATAATATATGTCTATCAAAATAGTACTACCACAGGTAAAAATAATGTAATAAATATAGGGATGTCAGCAAAGAAAAGTTATAGTCTGACGATATTAAATATTAAGTATACCTTCAAATCATTTTGTAACCAGAACGGCTATGATTTCTAAATCTTTTAATGGTAAGTACCCTAGGATATAAAAATTGGAGGGAAAAAAGGGTTAAGGTTAGATATGACCCCTTAAGGAGGCTAGAGAGCAAATAGCAAATACCTGGAGGAAAAGGGAGCAGAAATGGCTGAGAATATTGCCAAGAGCCTAAACTTGAAAGAATCGAAGAATGAGGGAAACCTTCTTCAATCTATGCTTATTCCTAGAAATAGGTTTGCAGTGGTGCTAACTAGTGGAGATTTCAACTTATCCTGCACAGGAAAAGATGGCTGTTTAAGATAAGAGGATAGGATGAACTCAATTATATTTCATTCTTATGGATAATGTGCTATTCTAAAGCCGTCTCCTCAAAGCCAAGATATTTTTCTTCTGTTTCAATGGGAAGTAGATGTTTAACTGGGCTTCCCTGGTGGCTCACTGGTAAAGAACCTGCCTGCCAATGCAGGGAGACACAGGTTCTGTCCCTGAGTAGGGAAGATCTCTTGGAGAAAGAAATGGCAACCTACTCCAGTATTCTTGCCTGGGAAATCCCATGGACAGAAGGAGCCCAGCAGGCTACAACCCACAGGGCTGCAAAAGAGTCGGACATGACTTAGCAACTAAACAACAAGAGGCTTAACTCTTCATATCGCAACTAGAGATAAATGTTTTGAAGGGCCAATACCCAGTTAGGGGAGCACGTAGTTAGCCACTAAGTACAACTGATATCAGATGATTTCTCCTTTCAAAGATGTTAGAAAGTTAGAAATATGTAAAGGGAACCTTGCCAACTTCTCAATTTACTAGGATTGAAAAGTGAAAGTGAAGTCACTCAGTCGTGTCCGACTCTTTGCGACCCCATGGACTGTAGCCTATCAGGCTTCTCTGTGCATGGGATTTTCCAGGCAAGAATACTGGAGTGGGTTGCCATTTCCTTCTCCAAGAGATCTTCCCGACTCAGGGATTGAACCCGTATCTCCCACATTGTAGGCAGACGCTTTACCATCTGAGCCACTAGGGAAGTCATTACTAGGGTTAGCTGTTCAGTTCAGTTTAGTCGCTCAGTCGTGTCCGACTCTTTGCGACCCCATGAATCGCAGCACGCCAGGCCTCCCTGTCCATCACCATCTCCCGGAGTTCACTCAGACTCACGTCCATCGAGTCCATGATGCCATCCAGCCATCTCATCCTCGGTCGTCCCCTTCTCCTCCTGCCCCCAATCCCTCCCAGCATCAGAGTCTTTTCCAATGAGTCAACTCTTCGCATGAGGTGGCCAAAGTACTGGAGTTTCAGCTTTAGCATCATTCCTTCCAAAGAAATCCCAGGGCTGATCTCCTTTAGAATGGACTGGTTGGANCCCATGAAGTGATGGGACCAGATGCCATGATCTTCGTTTTCTGAATGTTGAGCTTTAAGCCAACTTTTTCGCTCTCCTATTTCACTTTCATCAAGGGTTAGCTGTACATAAAGGTATTTTCACCCTTCTTAGCTATACCTATAGTCAACAAGGTTCAAGCATTGCTGGTAAACAATAGTATCCCTGAGGTGCCTTCCTGCCATCAGACCATTTAATTTTATAACCAATGTGAGTACCATTCTACTGGATCTTTAAAGTTTTTATTTGTTTTATATTAAACATCTGTGATTTTTCAATTTATCATTTAATTAAAGCTGAAACTCCAGTACTTTGGCCAACTCATGCGAAGAGTTGACTCATTGGAAAAGACTCTGATGCTGGGAGGGATTGGGGGCAGTAGGAGAAGGGGACGACCGAGGATGAGATGGCTGGATGGCATCACGGACTCGATGGACGTGAGTCTGAGTGAACTCCAGGAGATGGTGATGGATAGGGAGGCCTGGCGTGCTGCGATTCATGGGGTCGCAAAGAGTCGGACACGACTGAGCGACTGAACTGAACTGATTTAAATTAAAATCTAGTTTATGTACAATGTTATGTTCTTTTCAGGTGTACTACATAGTGATTTGACATTTGCATTCAGTGAACTGATTCCCATGATAAGTCTAGTAACCATCTTTCCCTTACAAAGTTATTATAATATTATTCATCATATTCCTTGTGGTGTGTATTAATCCCCTTTGCTTATTTATTTTATAACTGGAGGTTTGTTCCTCTTAGTCCCCTTCCTGGTTTTCTGTCTCTTCTCTGGCAATGACGATTTTGTTTTCTGTATCTGTGAGTCCATTTTCACTTTGTTTTATTTGTTTTGTTTTTACATTTCACATATAAGTGAGATCATACTGTATTTGTCATTCTCTCTCTGACTCTCTTTCACTTAGCATAATACCCTCTAGTTTCATCTATGTTGTCACAAATGGCAAGATTTTAACTTTTTAATGGCTGAATAACATTCTTGTGTATGTGTGTAACACACACACATACATATACATACACATACATACCACATCTTCTTCGTTTATCTATCAACAGATACTAAGTTGTTTCCATATCTTGGCTATTGTAAGGAATGTTGCACTGAACATTGATGTGTGTATCTTTTCAAATTAGTGTTTTTGTTTCCTTCAGATATATACTCAGAAGTGAAATTGGTGGATCT
The DNA here is from genome assembly GCA_006410675.1 of Oreotragus oreotragus. Classification (NCBI taxonomy): domain Eukaryota; kingdom Metazoa; phylum Chordata; class Mammalia; order Artiodactyla; family Bovidae; genus Oreotragus; species Oreotragus oreotragus. The sequence continues at coordinate 69,350 of SJYX01009912.1, forward strand.
TATGGTAGTTCTATTGTTGATTTTTTGAGGAGCCTCTAAACTCTTTTCCATAGTGATTGTACCAGTTTACATTCCCACCAACAGTGTATAAAGGTTCCCATGTCTCCTTGTCACCATTTCTTATTTGTTGTCTTTTGAATTTACTTTTAATTGGAGGATAATTGCTTTACAGTATTCTATTGATTTCTGCCATGCAACAGTGTGAATCGGCCCTAAGTATACATATATCCGCTCTCTTTTGAACCTCCCTCCCACTCGCCCATCACCCCACTCCTTTAGGTTGTCATGGAGCACCAGGCTAAGCTCCTGTGTTACATGGCCACTTTCCACTAGCTATCTGTTTTACACATGGTAATATATATGTTTCAGTGCTACCCTTTCAACTCACTCCACCCTCTGCTTCCCCAGCTGCAGCTACAAGTCTGTTCTTTGTGTTTGCATCTCTGTTCCTGCCCTGCAGACAGGTTCATCAGTACCATTTTTCTAGATTCCGTGTGGATGTGTTATATACAATATTTCTTTTTCTGACATACTTCGCTCTGTACAATAGGTTCTAAGTTCATCCACCTCACTTACAGCTAACTCAAATTTGTTTCTTTTTATGGCTGAGTAATATTTCATTTTATATATGTACCACAACTTCTTTATCCATTCATCTATCTATGGACATCTGGGCTGCTTCCACGTCCTGACTATTGTAAATAGTGCTGCAATGAACACTGGAGTACATGTGTCTTTTTGAATTGTGATTTTCTCAGGGTATATGCCCAGAGAGGGATTGCTAGGTCATATGGGAGTTTTAGTCCTAATCTTTAAAAGAATCTCCATTTTGTTCTCCATGGTGGCTATATCAATTTATATTCCCACCCACTGTTCCCTTCTCTCCAAGAGAGTTCCCTTTTTTCCTCATTCTTTGCAGCATTTATTGTTTGTGGATTTTTTGATAATGGTCATTCTGAGGTGTGAGATGATGCCTCATTGTGGTTTTGATTTGCATTTCTCTAATAATGAGTGATGTTGAGCATTTTTTCATGTGTTTATTTGTCATCTGTATGTCTTCTTTGGAGAAATGTCTATTTAAGTCTTCTGCCCATTTTTGATTGAGTTGTTTGTTTTTCTGATATTGAGCTATATGAGCTACTTATATATTTTGGAGACTAATCCTTTGTCAGTTGCTTCACTTGCAGTTACTCTCTCCCGTTCTGATGGTTGTCTTTTCATCTTGTTTATAGCGTCCTTTGGACTTCCCTGGTGGCTCAGATGGTAAAGCGTCTGTCTACAATGCTGGAGACCCGGGTTCGATCCCTGGGTTGGGAAGATCCCCTGGAGAAGGAAATGGCAATCCACTCCAGGACTTTTGCCTGGAAAATCCCATGGACAGAAGAGCCTAGTAGGCTACAGTCCATGGGGTCGCAAAGAGTCGAACACGACTGAGCGACTTCACTTCACTTCATAGCGTCCTTTGCTGTGCAAAAGCTTTAAAGTTTAATTACGTCCATTTGTTTGTTTTTATTTCCATTACTCTAGGGTGTGTCAAAGAGGATCTTACCACACAATTCTAAGAGTGTCCTGCCTGCGTTTTTCTGTTAAGAGTTTTTATATTTTCTTAAATTCGGTCTTGCATTTAGGTCTTTAATCCATTTTGAATTTATTTTTGTTTATGGTGTTAGGAAGTGTTCAGTTAGGATGCTGTCCAGTTTTCCCAGCAACACTTATTGAAGAGGCTGTCTTTTCTCTGTTGTATATTCTTGCCTTCTTTATCAAAGATAAGGTGCCCACAGGTGTATCGGTTTATCTCTGGGCTTCCTATCTTGTTCCGTTGGTCTACATTTCTGTTTTTGTGCCAGTACCATCCTGTCTTGATTACTGTAGCTTTGTAGTATATAGTGTGATGATTCCTCCAGCTCTGTTTTCCTTTCTCAAGATTGTTTTGGCTATTTGGGATCATTTCTGTTTCCATACAAATCATAAAAACTTTTTGTTCTAGTTTTGGAAGTCCTAGCCATGGCAATCAGAGAAGAAAAAGAAGAGGAATACAGATTGGAAATGAAGAAATAAATAAATAAATAAAACTCACTGTTTGCAGATGACATGATACTGTGCATAAGAAACCCTAAAGATACCATCAGAAAGTTACTAGAGTTAATGAATTTAGTAAAGTTGCAGGATCAATACACAGTAGTCCCTTGCATTCATATACACTAACAACAAAAAATCAGAAAGAGAAATTAGTGAAACAATCCCATTCACCATTGCAACAAAAAGAATAAAATAGCCAGGAATAAACCTACCTAAGGAGACAAATGACAAACTTTAAGACACCGATGAAAGAAATCAAAGGTGGCACAAACAGATGGAGAGATATATCATGTTCTTGGATCAGAAAAATTAATTATGAAAATTACTGTAGTACCCAAAGCAGTCTACAGGTTCGGTGCTGTCCTTATCAGATTTGTTGTCTTTTTGATGATAGCCATTCTGACAGGTGTGAGGTGGTATATCATTGTGGTTTTGATTTGCATTTCTTTGACGATTAGTGATGCTGAGCATCATTTCATGTGTTTGTTGGCCATCTATATAGTTTTGTTGTTGTTTAATATCGCTTCAGGTCCTTTACCCATTTATTAACCAGCTTGTTTGATTTTTTGATGATGAGTTGTGTAACCTCTTTGTATATTTTGGATACTAAGCCCTTGTTGGATTTATTGTTTGCAAACATTTTATTCAGTAGGCTGTCTTTTTTGTTTTGTTGATTGTTTCTTTCACTGTGCAAATGTTGATGTGGTCCTATTTGTTTATATTTGCTTTTGTTTCCTTTGCCTGAGGAGACAGTTTCAAAATTTTTTTGGTAAGATTGATGTCAAAGACCATACTGCCTCTGTTTTCTTCTAGCAGTTTTATGGATTGAGACCTTGCATTTGGGTCTTTAATCTGTCTTGAATTTACTTTTGTATATGGTGTGAGAACATAGTCTGGTTTGATTCCTTTGTATATTCAGTTCAGTTCAGTTCAGTTAGTCGCTCAGTCATGTACAACTGTTTGCGACCCCATGAACTGCAGCACGCCAGGCCTCCCTGTCCATCAGCATCTCCCAGAGTCCACCCAAACCCACGTCCATTGAGTCGGTGATGCCATCCAACCATCTTATCCTCTGTCATCCCCTTCTCCTCCTGCCCTCAATCTTTCCCAGCATCAGGGTCTTTTCAGATGAGTCAGCTCTTTGCATCAGGTGGCCAAAGTATTGGAGTTTCAGCTTCAACATCAGTCCTTCCAATGAACACCCAGGACTGATCTCTTTTAGAATGGACTGGTTGGGTCTCCTTGCAGTCCAAGGGACTCTCAAGAGTCTTCTCCAACACCACAGTTCAAAAGCATCAATTCTTTGGTGCTCAGCTTTCTTTATAGTCCAGCTCTCACATCCATACGTGACCATTGGAAAAACCATAGCCTTGACTAGATGGACCTTTGTTGACAAAGTAATGTCTCTGCTTTTTAGTATCCTGTCTAGGTAGGTCATAACTTTCCTTCCAAGGAGTCTATTTGCTATGAAGTGATGGGACTGGATGTCATGATCTTCGTTTTCTGAATTTTGAGCTTTAAGCCAACTTTTTTTTACTCTCCTCTTTCACTTTCATCAAGAGGCTCTTTAGTTTTTTTTTTACTTTCTGCCATAAGGGTGGTGTCATCTGCATATCTGAGATTACTGATATTTCCCCCGGCAATCTTGATTCCAGCCCAGCATTTCTCATGATGTACTCTGCATAGAAGTTTAATAAGCAGGATGACAATATACAGCCTTAATGTACTCCTTTTCCTATTTGGAACCAGTCTGTTGTTCCATGTCCAGTTCTAACTGTTGCTTCCTGACCTACATATAGGTTTCTCAAGAGGCAGGTCAGGTGGTCTGGTATTCCCATCTCTTGAAGAATGTTCAACAATTTTTTGTGATCCCCACAGTCAGATGCTTTGGCATAGTCAATAAAGCAGAAATAGATGTTTTTCTGTAACTCTCTTGCTTTTTTGATGATCCAGCAGATGTTGGCAATTTGATCTCTGGTTCCTCTGCCTTTCTAAAACCAGCTTGAACATCTGGACGTCCACAGTTCACGTATTGCTGAAACCTGGCTTGGAGAATTTTAAGCATCACTTTACTAGCATGTGCTGCTGCTGCTGCTGCTGCTAAGTCACCTCAGTCGTGTCTGACTCCATGCGACCCCAAAGACAACAGCCCACCAGGCTCCCCATCCCTGGGATTCTCCAGGCAAGAACACTGGAGCAGGCTGCCATTTCCTTCTCCAATGCATTAAAGTGAAAAGTGAAAGTGAAGTCGCTCAGTCGCATCAACTCTAGTGACCCCATAGACTGCAGCCCACCAGGCTCCTCCATCCATGGGATTTTCCAGACAAGAGTCCTGGAGTGGGTTACCATTGCCTTCTCCGTACTAGTGTGTGAGATGAGTGCAAATGTGCTGTAGTTTGAGCATTCTCTGGCATTGCCTTTCTTTGTGATTGGAATGAAAACTGACCTTTTCCAGTCTTGTGGCCAGTTTTCCCATTTATTGAGAAGACTCTCTCTTCCTTATTGTACATTCTTTCCTTCTTTGTCATAGATTAGTTGACCACATAAGTACGGGTTTATTTCTGGGTTCTACATTCTGTTCCATTGGTCTGGGTTTCTGTTTTGATGCCAGTACCATTCTGTTTTGATTAGTGTAGTTTTGTTGTATAGACTGAAGTTAGGGTGTGCGATTCCTCTGGCCCTGCTCCTTTTTCTCAAGATTATTTTGGCCATTCAGGGTCTTTCATGTTTCTGTGCAAATTTTAAAATTATTTGTTCTAGGTCTGTAAAAAATGCCCTTAATATTTTGATAGTGAAAGTTGCTCAGTCATGTCCGACTCTTTGTGACACCATGGACTATACAGTATTTTGATAGGGATTGCATCAAATATATAGATTGCCTTGGGTAGTATGGTCATTTTAAGAATATTAATTTTTTTCCCATCCATGCACATGGTATGTCTTTTCATCTGTTTATGTCACTTAAATTTGTTTCATCTATATCTTATAGTTTTCAAAGTACAGATTTTAATCTCCTTAGATAGGTTGATTCTTAAGTATTTTATTCATTTTGATGCAATTGTAAATGGGATTTGTTTCTGTACTTTTTTTCTAATAGCTTGTTGTTAGTGTATAAAAATGCAGCAAATTTCTGTATATTAATTTTTGTGTTGTTCAGCTTTACTGAATTAGTTAATGAGCTCTAGTAGTTTTGTGTCAGTGTCTTTAAGATTTTTATGGGTGGGAGGTGGGAGGGGGGTTCATGTTTGGGAGTTCGTGTACACCCGTGGCAGATTCATGTCAATATATGCCAAAACCAATAGAGTACTGTAAAGTAAAATAAAGTAAAATGGAAGCTCTAAAAAAAATAAAATTAAAATAAATAAAAACTAAAAGCCAAAAACACCCAAAAAAAAAGAAAAAAAAAGATTTTTTATGTATAGTATCAGGGCTTTCTCAGTGGTAAAGAATCCACCTGCAGTGCAGAAGACTCAGGGACATGGGTTCGGTCTTTGGGTCGGGAAGATACCCTGGAAGGCAAAATGGCAACCCACTCCAGTAATCTTGCCCAGAAAGCCCCACTGATAAGAGGAGCCTGGTGGGCTATAGTCCGTGGGGTCGTAAGAGTCAGACACGACAGAGCAACTGAGTAACAGCAGCGTGCCTAGTGCCATGGCCTCTGCCAGCAGTGACGGTTTTGCTTCTTCCTTTCCAGTCTGGACTCCTTTTACTTCTTTCTCTTATATTACCTGTGACTAGGACTTCCAGTGCTATGTTGAATTAAAGTGGCAGGAGTGGACATCCTTGTCTCGTTCCTGATCTTACAGGAAATGATTTCAGCTTTTCACTGTTGAGTATGATGTAAGTTGTAGGCTTATCATATGTAACCTTTATTATGTCAAAGTATGTTGCCACTGTGCCCACTTTCTGAAGAGTTTTTATCATAAATGGATGTTGAATTTTGTCAAAAGTTTATTCTGCTTCTCTTGAGATAATCATATGATTTTTATTCTTCAGTTTGTTAACGTGGTATCACATTCATTGATTTGCAGATACTGAAAAATTCTTGTGACCCTAGGATATATAATTTTTTAATGTATTGTTGGATTTAGTTTTTGATGCTAATATTTTTGTTGAGGATGTTTGCATCTGTGATATCAGTGATCTTGGCTTGTGTGTTTTTGTTTTGTTTTTACATATTTCTCTTGATTCCTTATCAGAGTGAAGCTGACTTCATAGAATGAGTTTGAAAGTGTTCTTTCCTCTTCAGTTTTTTGAAGTAGTTTGAGGAGGATAGGTGTCAGCTCTTATTTAAATGTTTGGTAGAATTCACTCTTGAAGGCTGGACTTCTGTTTAGTGGTATTTCTTAAAATTACTGATTCAGGGAATTCCCTGGGATTCCAGTTGTTAGGACTCGGCCCTTCACTGCTCTAGGCCCTGGTTCAATCCCTGGTTGAGGGACTGATCGCACAAGATCTGAAGATCATAGGATCTCACAAGCTATACACCATGGCCATAAATAAATAAGTGGTAATAGGTCTGCTAATATTTTCTGTTTCTCCCTGGTTCAGTGTTGGGAGATAATACATTTCTAGGGATTTGTCCATTTCTTCTAGATTGTCCACTTTATTGGCATATTGTTGTTCCTAGTAGTCTCATGATCCTTTGTCCTCCTCTGCTGTCAGTTGAACTTCTCTTTTTTCACTTTTGATGTTACTGATTTGAGCCATCTCTCTCTCTCTCTCTCTCTCTCTTTTTTTTTTTTTTTGAGTCCGGTTAAGTGTATCAGTTTTATTTATTTCAAAGAGCCAACTCTTAGTTTCAATGATTGTTTTATTGTCTTTTTAATCTCTATTTCATTTATTTCCTTTCTGATTTTTTGATTTCTTTACTTCTTAATTTCAGTTTTGTTTGTTCTTCTTTTTCAGATTCCTTTAGGTGTAAGGTTAGATTGTTTATTTGAGATTTTTCTTATTTCCTGAGGTAGACGTGTATCACCACAAACCTCTTAGAACTGCTTTTCCTTTGTCCCTTAGGTTTTAGATCCCTATGTTTCCATTTATCTTTTTTCTCCAAGTATTCTTTTAAATTTCTGATTTCTTCAGTGACCTACTCATTGTTTACTAGCATGTTTTTAGAGTAACAGTAAACATATTTTATTGTTTTTAGAGTGTTTTTTTTCCCCCTAGTGGTTGATTTCTAGTCTCATACTGTTGTGGTTAGAAAAGATACTTGATGTGATTTCTGTCTTCTTAAATTTATTGAGAATTGTTCTGTGGCCTAACATGTAATCTATCCTGGAGAATGTTATATGTGCACCTGAAAAGAATGTGCATTCTGCTATTTTGGATGAAATGTTCTCATCATGTAACTATTAATCTGTATCATCTAATGTGTCATTTAGGCCAGTGTTTCCTTACTGATTTTCTAAATAATCTCATTGATGTAAACGGGATATTAAAGTCCTTTACTATTATTGCCTTGCTGTTAGCTTCTCCTTTTTTGTTTGTCATTATTGCTTTATGTATGCAAGTGCTCCTTTGTTGGATACCCATGCCTTTACAATTGCCATAACTTCTTGTTAGATAGATCTCTTTATAATTATGTAATGTCCTTCTCTGTCTCTTGTTACAGTCTTTCTTTTAAAGTCTATTTTGCCTCATATAAGTGTTTCTACCCCAGCTTTCTTTTCTTTTCCATTTGCATGGAATATTCTTTTAGCTTTTGCTAGTGCTGAGATCTTCATATTAGAGGGATGTTTTTATGACTTTTTATAGCAGTGTGATTAATGATCCACAAATCAGGAGATAGAAAATGATATTGTTTTGGATAATCTTCTTCTAAACAGTCTTCTTTTTGGAGAAGGCGATGGCACCCCACTCCAGTACTCTTGCCTGGAAAATCCCATGGATGGAGGAGCCTGGTAGGCTGCAGTCCATGGGGTCACGAGGAGTCAGACACAACTGAGCAACTTCATTTTCACTTTTCACTTTCATGCATTGGAGAAGGAAATGGCAACCCACTCCAGTGTTCTTGCCTGGATAATCCCAGGGATGGGGGAGCCTGCTGGGCTGCCATCTATGGGGTTGCACAGAGTCGGACACGACTGAAGCGACTTAGCAGCAGCAGCAACAGTCTTCTTTTAGTATTTCCTAACACTTAGTTCCAGTGCCCCATAAGTGATTTAAATTTAGCTTGCTGCAAGCTACACCCACTTGTGTTTTTCCCAAAAACTCTTTTCCCTCTAAACTTCTAACTTTGTAGTACTACACATTTCTTCAGTTCCCAGAGCCAAATACCTACTAGACACCCAGCTTCTTGAGCATGAGAACAGTGCAATGTACAGGGCCTGAACAAAAGAAGGCCATCTTCATGGAGTTTAATGTTCAGTGGTTGCCATCTCAACTTCTTAATGGTTCATTTTTGGATTTGTGTTTTGTAAATCAAGTCCAATGAAACAATGGAGCATGTTCAGGGGCTTGAAACCAAGGCATGGTTCCACCTCCTCCTGCCTCTCCGGGGTGGATTCTGAGTTCCCCACTTTCCTGTCCCCTGCATCCCAGCCACCCTTCCTCACCCTCTGCTTCACTGAGCCACAGCTGTCACTCTCTGACCCCAGAGAAGCTTGTGCACAAGCATGAGAAAGACAGGGATTGGGCTGCACACTCTTGGCGGGGCTGTCCTTGTCCCCACCTGTCATCTTCACTGGTGTCTAGCCGGTTGCCAGAGACCACAGCTCAGTTGAAGCAAGCCTCTTGTTCATCCTTAATTCCAGGATCCTAGTGAGTTTTAGTGGCAGCCATGGGAAGAAACCTGGCTCAGCTTTCCTGCCCTGGGCCAGGCACCTGGGTTTGGTGGCTGGGGAAGGGCAACCTGGTAGCCAGTGGGTCACCTACACACTAAACTGTGGTCTAGGGCTCCAAGTGACTCTAAAGTCTGAGGGTCTGAGGGAGCATGACTTTAAATAGCAAATTAAAAGTACCATGGCAAATGGATAGAGAGAGACTGCTGGGAAATGTTTTTATTTTCTCATCTTTAATGATACTGTTTTCCTGCTTTTTGAACAAGGGCCCTAATATTTTGTTCACTAAACCCCTCAGAGTATATAGCTGGTCCTATCTAATACACTAAAGATTTTAACTCATCTCCTGGCCTCCAATTCCTCCTTCATCCACTTAAGCTTTCACAGTGTTGCCAGGCTGGGCTCTTTAAAATGTAAACTTGGCCGTTGCTTACCTCTCCCTTGCTTGAATTAGTAGTTGTCTTTGGTCCCATGCCCATGTTGTTGTTGTGTAGGCACTGAGTTGTATCTGAATCTCTGTGACTGTAGGTTGCCAGGCTCCTCCGCCCATGGGATTTTCCAGGCAAGAATAGTGAAGTGGGGTGCTATTTCCTTCTCCAGGGAATCTTCTCGACCTAGGGATTGAACCCACATCTCCTGCATTGGCAGGCAGATTCTTTACCACTGAGCCATCAGGGAAGGTTCTCTCCCCTATGCCCAGGGACATGACCAAATTTTGAACGTTTTATTTGGCTTGCACAGTGGGTTCTTTCCACTTTCCTCCCTCTCTCTCTTCTTCCTTTCCCTCATTTGAATGTCTTCAGACATAACTAACTTTTCCTTCAAAAATCATCAGTTACCTGCTGAAACCTTTGGCACATAACTTTTTTAGTGGATGATCAAATCCAAAGTTAACTTGACACAGAGAGCCTTTCATTATCTAGTTTTCAGCTGCCCTTCCATTTCTTTATACTCAATACCCTCTTTCCTACCCCCAGTTTTCTAAGCCTCCAAACTGAAAAGAGTGCTGTATCTTAGTGCTCCATCTTTGTTTAACTTAAGTTCCTCAGACAAGTTTTCCCGTGTGTCTTTGTACATTTCTGCCTGTTAAGGCCACCTTCTGTACTCCCTAAAAGTATTTTCATCCTTCAGAACTCAACTCCAGTGTCTACTTAACATTAGCCTTGACCTTCTCTGTCCTTCCTTCAAAGTGGACATGTCCCCATTACCATTTATGTGTATAGTTGCCTTCCCTGGTCTGTGATACTCTAGTTGGTAGTCTCCAGAATGAGTGTACATACCTCAGAGAGTACACTGCACAGTCCACTTGGGTTGCAAAAAGAAAATAATAAACGTTGAGTTTTTAAATTTCACTGTTTTAAGATTTTTATGTTATTGACTATTTGGTAGTCATATATCAAAACATTCTTATAATTTTATAGATGAGCAGTTTTAGCAATGCACACTAACAGTATTTTACTTATTTGATACATAGTCAAGACAGTTTAGGGGCTTCCCAAGAATTCTCAGTGTTAAAGAATCTACCTGCAATGCAGGTTCAATTCCTGGGTCAGGAAGATCCCCTGAAGGAAGGCACAGCAGCCCACTCCAGTATTCTTGCCTAGAGAATCCCTTGGACAGAGGAGCCTGGCGAGCTACAGTCTATAGGATCACAAAAGAGTGAGACACAACTGAAACAACTAAGCATGTACACATACAAGACAGTGTAAAAACTACTCTTCTAGGAGGCTCCCTTTTTCGCTATTCCCGCTCCAGCATTTATTATTTGTAGACTTTTTGATAATGGTCATTCTGGTTGGTGTGAGGTGATACCTCATTGTAGTTTTTAGTTGCATTTCTCTTAATAAATTAGAAGTGCTGAGCATATTTTCACGTGCTTTTTGGCCATCTGAATGTCTTCTTTGGAGAAATGTCTATTTAGATCTTCTGCCCATTTTTTGATTGGGTGGTTTGGTTCTTTGATACTGAGCTATATTAGCTGTTTATATGTTTTGAGTGTAATCCATTGTTGGTGGCACCATTCACAAATACTTCCTTCCATTCTGAAGGTCATCTTTTCATTTTGTTTATGGCTTCTTTTGCTGTCCAAATCTTTTAAGTGTAATTAGGTACCATTTGTTTATTTTTATTTTTATTTCCGTTACTCTAGGAGATGGATCAAAAAAGCTATTGCTGCAATTTATGTCAAAAAGTGTTCTTCCTTTGTTTCCTTCCAGAAGTTTTATTAGTATCTGATCTTACATTTAGTTCTTTAATGCATTCTAGTTTATTTTTGTGTGTGGTGTTAGAGAATGTTCCAATTGCATTCTTCTACATGTAGCTGTCCAGTTTCCCCAGTACATTTACTGAAAAGATTATCTTTTTCCATTGTATATTCTTGTGTCCTGGGTCATAGTATTTGACCATAGGTGAAAGTGAAGTGAAGTCGCTCAGTCGTGTCCGACTTTTTGCAACCCCATAGACTCTAGCCTACCAGGCTCCTCTGTCCATGAGATTTTCCAGGCAACAGTACTGGAGTGGGTTGCCATTTCCTTCTCCAGGGGATCTTCCCAACCCAGGGCTTGAACCCAGGTCTCCCTCATTGAGACAGATGCTTTACTGTCTGAACCACCAGGTATTTCTGGGCTTTTCTAGTGAAAGCCCATTGTCCCATAGATCTATGTTTGTGTTTTTGTGCCCATACCATACTGTTTTGATTACTGTAATTTTGGTAATATAAATGGTATAACCACTATGGAGAACAGTATGGAGGTTCTTAAAAAGCTGAAAATAGAACTATCATGAGCCTGCAATCCTACTCCTGGGCATATGTCCAGAGAGAGCCTTAATTCAAAAAGATACATGTGCTCCAATGTTCATTGCAGCACTGTTTACAATAGCCAAGACATGTAAGCAACCTAAATGTTCATTAACAGATGAATTCATAAGGAAGATGTGATATGCAGTGATACACAGTGGAATATTACTCAGCCATAAAAAGAATGAAATAATGCCATTTGCAGCAACATAGATGGACCTAGAGATTACCTTACTAAGTAAAGTAATACAAAGACAAGTATCACATACTGTCACCTATGTGTGGGGCCTTTAAAAAAAATGATACAAATGAACTTATATATAGAATAGAACTAGGTCAACAGACATAGAAAACAAACTTATGGTTACCAAAGACGAAAGGGGAATGGGAAGGGTGAAATAGGGGTTTGGGATTTACACACTACTGTATATAAAATAGGTGACGACAGAGACCTACTGTATAGCACAGGGAACTACACTCAGTGTTTTATAATAGCCTGTAAAGGAAAAGAATCTGAAGAAAGAAAAAAAAAAAAAAATATATATATATATATATATATCTGTAACTGAATCACATTGCTATACACCTGAGGCTGTCACAACATTGTAAATCAACTATACTTCAGTAAAAATGAAACTTAAAAAAATAAGGACAATATTAGAAAAAATAACTCTTAGAAAATCAAGACTATGTCTTATTCATTTAACTCCAGCACTGACCTTTTCTTCTTCCTAATCTGTTTATGAAAACTCAATAAATAGGTGACATTCATGATTGCTCAAGGTATACACATTGCAAAGACACTAACCTTTTATGTCATAGCATTTTCATCATTAGTAGATTGTTTCAAATTAATCAACATTATATACTGGATTAAAAAAAAAAAAGATTCTACCTTACCTGTTAAGGAAAATAGAATTAAGAGTGGAATACAGTGAGTAGAAAGGAAAAATTTTCTTTCACTGGAAGCCCTGTGAGATTAATGGTAAAAAGAGTGACTTGTGGGGACTATCTTAGTTTGCTTCTCACTCAAACTATAAATGAAAGTGTAGGAATGTGGTCTGCTCTCAGCTTTTTAAAAGTTGAATGGAAAAAAAAAAAGCTAATACATCTAGCAGAAGGGAAGGTCAAAACCTGATGATCTCTCCTTGGCTACCTGAGCTCATAGTTTATGCATTCAATGAGACCATCACTGTCACTCAGGAGCACTTCTCCATTAAAATCAGCTACCTGCAGTTCAGAAGGGCTTTGCATTCTTCTGCCCATATGATCTAAGGCCAGTGTCACCTGCCTTTTTAATTCTGCCAGAGTATCAGTACAAGGATCTTATTAGCATTTAAGAATTTGGACCAAGAATAGGGAAAAGAGCTGTAAGACCCATATTTTTTAATGTATATTCAGCTTTTTTTAATGTATGTTCAGCTGGCATCTCCCTTGTGTGACCAAGAGAAAATTGTTTGACCTCTTCTGAGGCCTATGATGCCTTTTTTATGATAATGATACATCACACAAATATTTTAAGATCTTGCAGGTTTGCAGATTAAAAGGTATTGTATACTAAGAACCAATTTGTTATTATTTTGAAGCCTAAATTCATAATAGAAGAAAATTTTTGCAGGATTAGAAAGAAGTACAGTTAGGAAGTAGCCTCTAGAAGTTATATAACTATGCCTAGTAAAATCTTTTCCCTGGTGCCCATCTTCCTGCCTTCTTCCACTTAATTGTGTACTTAAAAAAGAAAAAGAAGCGCTTATCCTGGCTAGTTATTAGATTGTTTTACTTTGTACCTTTCACTCACTACCATTTCCATAATATGGATTTTAGGTGCATTTTGTTTCACCAGAGGCAGGAAAAATTTTATTTTTTTAATAATAAGTTCCAAAACCCTCCTTCATCTGCAATGCTGTTATTCTTAGAGTCCTAGAAATGAGAGCTAGAAAACTTCAATTAAATTCATCTAGTTCATCTCCCCTGACAATGAAAAAACATCTTTCATATTATATTATATGATGCTTTTTTCAGGCTTCCATGATAACCTCTGGGAGACTGTCCAACAGACTAATAGACCTCACTTAGGGGGAATGTTCTCATTCTTAGTTTTGACCCTTCATTTCTAATTATTTGATTCCTGAAAGCCATCTTCTTTAATATTCATACTCTGTGAATTTGAGTAAGATCAGCAGTCTCTTCTAGTGGTAAGAAAATCAACATATACCTCATTAGCAGGAACTGAGGGTGGTCTGTATAAGTGTGTATTTCAGATACTAAGTTTTTCCTCTTTAAATACCAGATTTGGTTTCATTTTAATAATATTGAGATTATTTTTTTCCCTTCAGATGTATTAGATCTTTTCCCTGCTTTCTTGAGTGAATTGGAATTTTCCTAATTCAGTTTAATCATTATTAGCATTCTGCAAATATATATTAGTTAGCCCACTGTATACTAAGCATTGAAGTAACATAATGATGAGCTCAATAATGTTTGCCTTTAGGAGTTAAGACTCAGTAGGGGATATACAATTGAAATACCAAGAATTATTGGTCAAGACAGGAAAACAGTAGTATGAACAAAAGATCTCAGGTAAATAAAAGTGAGAGACTAAGTCTTACTAGAGAAATCAAGAAGGATTTTGTGAGGAATTGGTATTCAAAATAGTGTAGGGACAACTGAGTGGCCATTTGGGGGAAAAAAGAGATAAAATTAAATGTGAGATATATCTCTTACCTTACATGAGTGTAAACTCCAAATGGATTAGAGATCTAAGTGTAAAAACTAAACCATACAACTACTAGAAGAAAACAGAGAGGAATTCCTCTTTACTTTTAAAAAACACTCTTCTTTAATGAATGGTTAGTGAAAAGCCAGAGGCCAAAAAAAAATTTTTTTAAGCCATGTCAAAAAACATCATAAAGTTAAAAGACAACCGACCGATGCACAACATATAGATATCAGCACTTAAAAATGAGAGACAAATGATCAAAACGTCCATAGAAAAAATTTTTTAAAAAGATGAATAGATAATTCTCAAAAACTATAAAAATTTTTCTGAACATTTAAAAGCAACGTTCATACAATCAGAAATGTAGATCAAAACAGCATAGAGATACTACCTCACCTTTTAGCTACCAAAAACTGTCAAGTATGATAAATTCAGTTGGTTACGGGAAACAGACACTCTCATATGTTGCTGATGGGAATGCAAACTGGTGCAGCCCTTCTAGAGGGGATTTTAGCAAATCTACACATGCACTTTTTCATCCAGCAGTCCTACTTTTAGCTGTCTGCCTTCAAAATACAGCCTCCACCATTATGAAAATACATATATACGAGGTATTCCTTGCAGCACCGTTTATAATTGTAAAATATTGGAAACAACCTAAATGCCTGCCCATAAGAAACTAATTACATAAATTAAGTGTGCAAGGTAGAGTAATGGCCTCCCAAAGATATACATATCCTAATATGCAGAATCTATGAATATGTTGCCATAAATGGCAAAAGAGGCTGTTGCAGATGTGGTTAAGGCTAATAACCTCAAGGTGAGAAGAGTATCCTAGATTATCCAGGTGGTTTCATTCTAGTAACAGGTAGTGGTGGTGGTTTAGTTGCCTTGTTGTGACTGATGCCTGCGACCCTATGGACTAGAGCCTGCCAGGCTCCTCTGTTCGTGGAATTTCCCAGGCAAGTAACAGGAGGCGTTAGAAATTGCGAACATTTAAGAGAGATACTACATTGCTAGCTTTGAAGGTGGAGGAAGACAACCACGAGCCAAGGAATATGAGTGACCTTAAGATGCTGGAAAAAGCAAAAAACACATTCTCCCATAGAGCCTTCAGAGAGAAATAAAGCCCTGCCAACTCCTTGATTTTAGCCAGATGATACACCTGTTTGGACTTCTGACCTGCAGAATAATAATAAATTTGTACTGTTTAAGTCACTGTGTTTGTGGTAATTTGTTACAGCAACAATAGAAAACTAGCACAGTAGTAAACTGGTGAAATTAGAATTCTGTAATTTCAGTCAGTATGTCACTGACCACGGTTCTTGACCTTAATCAGTAGCAACTGATAAGAAGAGACAAGAAGTTCAGACAGGGCTCTATCCGGGCCCTGTTGCAGCAAGAGGGAGTGAATGCAGATAATTTCCCCTGCTGTCTCCTTATGGGGCAGGCAAGCAGGTTCCTTACATGGAGTGAGGGTCGGAGTGAGTACAGGGGCTGAGCCAGAGAAGTGGCTTAGGTAGTCTGCCCACCCCTTTGTGGTGCTGTGTGCAGGGAGCAGCCACAGTACCCTACTTTTGCTCCCAGCTCCTCAGAAGTGGCATCTGGGTTTTTGGTCTTTTTTTATCTTGTTGTTCATAATTTGTCCCAACTGCACATGTTACATGTATGCAGTTATTTTTAGTTCCTTATAGTTTTTTTATTTTTTGTATTTTGTTGCTGGAGGATATGCTTATCCAGGTGCAAGCACTGCAGCAAAGGGTCCCAGATCCCAGCCTATCTTAAGTATGGTAACTGTGTTAATATCCTAGTTTTCATAATTATGTGCAAGCTCAGTCACTGAGTCATGTCCAACTCTTTGCGACCCCAAGGACTGTAGTCCGCC
Organism: Oreotragus oreotragus; assembly: GCA_006410675.1. Classification (NCBI taxonomy): domain Eukaryota; kingdom Metazoa; phylum Chordata; class Mammalia; order Artiodactyla; family Bovidae; genus Oreotragus; species Oreotragus oreotragus. Next base: position 85,612 of record SJYX01009912.1, read on the forward strand.
ACACTCCTCTGTCCATGGGATTTCCCAGGCAAGAGTACTGGAGTATGTTGTCATTTCTTCCTCCAGGGGATCTCCCTGACCCAGGAATGAAACCCCCATCTCCTGTGTCTCCTACACTGGCAGGTGGATTCTTGACCACTGAGCCTCCTAGGAAGTCATAATAATTCTATGGTTACAGAAGATGTTAGTGTTAGATGAAGCTGGACAAGGGAAAACTCTCTGTACTATTTTTCCAAACATAAAGGAAAAAATATCAGAGATTCCTTCCCTTCTCAAGATTCACCTCATTGACATATTTATGTTAGTCGCCATTTCTTTTCTGCTATTCCTCTGTGAATTTCCAATGACTTAACTCTTGTTAAAAAGTAAAGACTTGTTTACGAAAATTTTTAGCAGATTTATTCTTAATGGATCCAAAATGAAAACATCCCCAAAGTCCATTGGTTGGCAAATGGGTAATCCAGTTTTGGTACATCTGTACAGTGGAATAAAAAGGAAGCAACTAGTAACACAGGCATCAATATGGATAAATTTCAGAAACAGTATGCTAAGTGAAGGAAGACTCCATACCACATAATTCCATTTATATAACATTCTAGAACAGATGAAACTATAGGAACAAATCAGATTTGTGGTTTCTAAGGGCTGAGGAAGGAGGAAGGGATTGACTACAAAGGGGCGCAAATAAATTATTTGAGTGATAGAAATATTCTGTATCTCAACTGCAGTAGTACACATTTGTCAAAACTCATCAAACTGTATACCTAAAAAATAGTGAATTTTATTTATAAATTACACTTCTATGAATCTAATTTTAATAGAAAAATGTATGTAAAACAATATAAAAAGTTGAAAATAAAAGGTTTAAAAACTTTTAACTGGAAGATAATAATCAAAAGAAATATGGCATAACAGTGTTGTATCAAGTGAAAATAAATCTTTACAGCAAATTATTGGGGATAGAGAAGGTATGCTTTATATCTTCTAGTGATAGGCATATCAATAAGTTATATTATGATGCTATATATAGTAATTATGGGGCTTCCCAGGTAACTCTAGTGTTAAAGAACCCGCCTGCCAATGCAGAAGACATATGAGACGTGGGTTCAGTCCCTGGGTCAGAACGATCGCTGGAGGAGGGCGTGGCAACCCACTTCAGTGTTCTTGCCTGGAGAATCCCATGGACAGAGGAGCCTGGCGGGCTACAGTCTGTAGGGTCGAGAAAGAGCTGGACACAGCTGAAGAGACTTAGCACACACACACACATAACAATTGTAATGTTATATGATACTATTTTACTTTTATATTTTAATATAACCTAATAATATCATCGGCATAGTTTAGATATAATTAGTGCATATATGTTNGACGGCAAGGAGATCCAACCAGTCCATCCTAAAGGAGATCAGCCCTGGGTGTTCATTGGAAAGACTGATATTGAAGTTGAAACTCCAATACACTGGTCACCTGATACAAAGAGCTGACTCATTTGAAAAGACGCTGATGGTGGGAAAGATTGAGAGAAGGAGGCGAAGGGGACGACAGAGGATGAGGTGTTGGATGGCATCACAGACTCAATGGACATGGGTTTGGGTGGACTCTAGGAGTTGGTGATGGACAGGGAGGACTGGCATGCTATGGTTCATGGAGTCACAAAGAGTTGGACACGGCTCAGAGACTGAACTGAAATGAACTGAACTGAGCAGACTGAAATATGTAAAAATTACTCAATAGATAATAAAAATTTTAAAGCTTTTATATAATTATCTTAATAAACTTAGACTAAGAAATGGTTCTTTAAGTGGGACAATCAGAAAAGAAACTATAGAATTATACATGGGGAAAACCCAATCACCTTATCAGACATCATCAAAATTAAGAATATCTCTTTCATTAAGGAACTCATTAAGACTATGAAAAGCCAACAGAGTGGAAAAGATATTTGCAAAATATATCTGAAATAGATAATTACTATTTTCCAAAATCAATACATCTCATAAAAGGAGAGTCACAATTCAGAAAACATATAGACCAAAGATTTAAGTTACTCACATACAGACACACACACACACACACACACACACACACATACA
>SJYX01009912.1:93068-105725 GCA_006410675.1 Oreotragus oreotragus
TTTAAAAGGAGAGACATTACTTTAACAAAAAAAAAAAAAAAAAAAAAAAGATCCATCTAGTCAAAGCTATGGTTTTTCCAATAGCAATGTATGGATGTGAGTGTTGAACTATTAAAAAAAAAGAAGAAGAAGAAAGAAATAAAGAAAGCAGAGCACTCTAGAACAGACGCTTTTGAACTGTGATGTTGGAAAAGACTCTTGAGAGTCCCTTGGACTACAGTGAGATCCAACAAGTCAATCCTAAAGGAAATCAGTCCTGAGTATTCATTGGAAGAACTGATGCTGAAGCTGAAACTCCAATATACTTACCACCTGATGCAAAGAACTGACTCATTGAAAAAGACCCTGATGCTGGGAAAAATGCTGAAGAGAAGGGGACAACAGAGGATGAGATGGTTGGATGGCATCATAGACGCAATGGACATGGGTTTGGGCGGACTCCAGGAGTTGGTGATGGACAGGGAGGCCTGGCATGCTGCATGCAGTCCATGGGGTTGCAAAGAGTTGGCCACGACTGAGAAACTGAACTGAATGTAATCTGCAATTCTAGTGGAAATGAAAGTCTTCCTCACTACTTTCTCTGTAACACTTGTTATCTGATTGGTTTCCAAAGGAAATTATTAGAATATAGGTAACTTGAAGAGAGAGACCACTTATTATATATCTCTGTGTTACTTATAGTTTTGATGATGATAAAATGATTGGTGACTACTTTTAACACAATTCATAATTTTCCTTACACACAACTGACAATAGAATCCAATATCAAAGCAGACCAATTGCTTTGTCAGTGATTTATATGAGGTTGAAACAGTGCTTTGAAAATTTTTCATGCTTTTTATCTCTGATTTATTAAGATATTTTGTTATGGTAATTATTATTGAGAAATGCTATAGTCTAGAGATATTATGATACAAGAACACTTGAAGGATATGCCCCTGAATGCGGATAAATAAAGTGAGACAGACATCTAAGGTAAATACATATTTCTCTTTTTTAACCTACACTATGGCTTAATTGGGAGCTTCCCCTGTGGCTCAGAGGTGAAAGCATCTGCCTGCAATGTGGGAGACCTGGATTCGATCCCTGGGTTCGATCCCTGGGTTGGGAAGATTCCCCTGGAGAAAGAAATGGCAACCCACTTCAGTATTCTTGCCTGGAGAATCCCATGGACGGAGGAACCTGGTGAGCTACAGTCCACGGGGTCACAAAGAGTAGGACACGACTGAGCGACTTCACTTTCATGGCTTACCTATTATGGATATTTCAACTAAATGAAATAGAAAGCCCAGAAAAGGAAGTATTCTTTAAGGTGGAAAAGATAATGGGTTAAACTATGGCAAATTTAGAAATTCTAAGAAAATAATATAGATACAGTACTCTGCTTGTTCTTGGTTAGATTTTTTTGAAGGTTAAATTTAGAGGCAATTAAGAAACTTTGATTCCACTTCTCAATTCTTTCTTGCTTATTTTATTTAATACCAAGGAAGAAGATTTAACTGTTCACAACAAGGTATGTTTATCTTGAAATATTACTTGAGTAAAATTATCTTTGTAGTAGAATCCATAGGAAAATATATCATGTACCATGAGAAAACCAGTAATCATAGGTGCTTAATGAAAAATTTACTAAACTGACTGAGAATATGCTTATAACAACTTGCATACATAGGTGACCAAAGGGGATATCTGTATTTTCACTCAGTTTCCACCAACATGCACACAGTACCAGTACATGGTACCAATGTTACCTAACCTGAATTTAGGCCCATTGGCCAGAAATACTTTTACAGAAATGCAAATCTAGTGGCATTCCATTGTTGTGAAAGAAAGTGCAGTATTTATTGCAAGGCACTAGGAAAGGAGACAATATTCAGCCTTGATGTACTCCTTTCCCTATTTGGAAACAGGCTGTTGTTCCATGTCCAGTTTGAACTGGTGCTTCCTGACCTGCATAAAGATTTCTCCAGAGGCTGGTTAGGTGGTCTGCTATTCCCATCTCTTTCAGAATTTTCCACAGTTTATTGTGATCCACACACTCAAAGGATTTAGCATAGTCAATAAAGCAGAAATAGATCTTTTTCTGGAACTCTCTTGTTTTTCCAATGATCCAACACATGTTGGCAATTTGATCTATGGTTCCTTTGCCTTTTCTAAACCCAGTTTGAAGATCTAAAAATTAATGGTTCACATACTGTTGAAGACAGGTTTGGAGAATTTTGAACATTACTTTACTAGCGTGTGCAATGAGTGCAACTGTGCGGTAGTTTGAGCATTCTTTGGCATTGCCTTTCTTTGGGATTTAATGAAAACNGAATGTAATCTGCAATTCTAGTGGAAATGAAAGTCTTCCTCACTACTTTCTCTGTAACACTTGTTATCTGATTGGTTTCCAAAGGAAATTATTAGAATATAGGTAACTTGAAGAGAGAGACCACTTATTATATATCTCTGTGTTACTTATAGTTTTGATGATGATAAAATGATTGGTGACTACTTTTAACACAATTCATAATTTTCCTTACACACAACTGACAATAGAATCCAATATCAAAGCAGACCAATTGCTTTGTCAGTGATTTATATGAGGTTGAAACAGTGCTTTGAAAATTTTTCATGCTTTTTATCTCTGATTTATTAAGATATTTTGTTATGGTAATTATTATTGAGAAATGCTATAGTCTAGAGATATTATGATACAAGAACACTTGAAGGATATGCCCCTGAATGCGGATAAATAAAGTGAGACAGACATCTAAGGTAAATACATATTTCTCTTTTTTAACCTACACTATGGCTTAATTGGGAGCTTCCCCTGTGGCTCAGAGGTGAAAGCATCTGCCTGCAATGTGGGAGACCTGGATTCGATCCCTGGGTTCGATCCCTGGGTTGGGAAGATTCCCCTGGAGAAAGAAATGGCAACCCACTTCAGTATTCTTGCCTGGAGAATCCCATGGACGGAGGAACCTGGTGAGCTACAGTCCACGGGGTCACAAAGAGTAGGACACGACTGAGCGACCTCACTTTCATGGCTTACCTATTATGGATATTTCAACTAAATGAAATAGAAAGCCCAGAAAAGGAAGTATTCTTTAAGGTGGAAAAGATAATGGGTTAAACTATGGCAAATTTAGAAATTCTAAGAAAATAATATAGATACAGTACTCTGCTTGTTCTTGGTTAGATTTTTTTGAAGGTTAAATTTAGAGGCAATTAAGAAACTTTGATTCCACTTCTCAATTCTTTCTTGCTTATTTTATTTAATACCAAGGAAGAAGATTTAACTGTTCACAACAAGGTATGTTTATCTTGAAATATTACTTGAGTAAAATTATCTTTGTAGTAGAATCCATAGGAAAATATATCATGTACCATGAGAAAACCAGTAATCATAGGTGCTTAATGAAAAATTTACTAAACTGACTGAGAATATGCTTATAACAACTTGCATACATAGGTGACCAAAGGGGATATCTGTATTTTCACTCAGTTTCCACCAACATGCACACAGTACCAGTACATGGTACCAATGTTACCTAACCTGAATTTAGGCCCATTGGCCAGAAATACTTTTACAGAAATGCAAATCTAGTGGCATTCCATTGTTGTGAAAGAAAGTGCAGTATTTATTGCAAGGCACTAGGAAAGGAGACAATATTCAGCCTTGATGTACTCCTTTCCCTATTTGGAAACAGGCTGTTGTTCCATGTCCAGTTTGAACTGGTGCTTCCTGACCTGCATAAAGATTTCTCCAGAGGCTGGTTAGGTGGTCTGCTATTCCCATCTCTTTCAGAATTTTCCACAGTTTATTGTGATCCACACACTCAAAGGATTTAGCATAGTCAATAAAGCAGAAATAGATCTTTTTCTGGAACTCTCTTGTTTTTCCAATGATCCAACACATGTTGGCAATTTGATCTATGGTTCCTTTGCCTTTTCTAAACCCAGTTTGAAGATCTAAAAATTAATGGTTCACATACTGTTGAAGACAGGTTTGGAGAATTTTGAACATTACTTTACTAGCGTGTGCAATGAGTGCAACTGTGCGGTAGTTTGAGCATTCTTTGGCATTGCCTTTCTTTGGGATTTAATGAAAACTGACCTTTTCCAGTCCTGTGGCCACTGCTGAGTTTTTCAAATTTGCTGGCATATTGTGCACATCACTTTCATAGCATCATCTTTTAGGATTTGAAATAATTCAACTGGAATTTCATTACCTCCTCAAGCTTTGTTTGTAGTGATACTTCCTAAGGCCCACTTGACTTCACATTCCAGGATGTCTGACTCTAGGTGAGTGATCACATCACCGTGATTATCTGGGTCATGAACATGTTTTTTTGTATAGTTTTTCTGTACATTCTTGCCACCTCTTCTTAATATAGTTTGCTTCTGTTAAGTCCATACTGTTTCTGTCCTTAATTAAACCCATATTTGCATGATATGTTCCCTTGGACATAATTTTCTTGAAGAGATCTCTAATCTTTTCCATTCTATTATTTTCCTTTATTTCTTTGCATTGATCACTGAGGATTGCTTTCTTATCTCTCCTTGCTATTCTTTGGAACTTTTCATTCAAATAGTTATATCTTTCTTTTTCTCTTTTGCCTTTTGTTTCTCTTCTTTTTACAGCTATTTGTAAGGCCTCCTCAGACAGCATTTTTGTATTTTCCTTTTCTTTTTTTGGGGGGGATGATCTTGATCCCTGTCTGCTGTAGAATGTCATTAACCTCCATCCATAGTTCATCAGGTACTCTGTCTATCAGATCTAATCCCTTGCATCTATTTCTCACTTCCACTGTATAATCATAAGTGATTTTATTTAGGTCATACCTGAATGGTCTAATGGCTTTCCCTACATTCTTCAATTTAAGTATGAATTTGACAATAAAGAGTTCATGATCTGAGCCACATTCAGCTCCCTGTCTTGTTTTGCTGACTGTATAGAATTTCTCCATCTTTGTCTGCAAATAATATAATCATATTGATTTTGGTGTCGGCCATCTGGTTATGTCCATGTGTAGAGTCTTCTCTTGTGTTTTTGGAAAAGGATGTTTGCTATGACCAGTGTATTCTTTTGTCAAAACTCTATTAGCCTTTGTCCTGCTTCATTCTGTACTCTGAGGCCAAATTTGCCTGTTACTCCAGGTGTTTGTTGACTTCCTACTTTTGCATTTCAGTCCCATATAATGAAAAGGACATCTTTTTTGTGTGTTAGTTCTAGAAGGTCTTGTAGGTCTTCATAAAGCCATTCAACTTCAGCTTCTTCAACATTAATGGTAGGGGCACAGACTTAGATTACTGTGATATTGAATGGTTTGCCTTGGAAATGAACAGAGATTATTCTGTCATTTTTGAGATTCCATCCAAGTACTGCATTTCAGACTCTTTTGTTAATTACGATGGCTACTCCATTTCTTCTAAAGGATTCTTGCCCACAGTAGTAGATATAATGGTCATCTGAATTAAATTCATCCATTCCCGTCCACTTTATTTCGCTGATTCCTAAATCATTGATATTCACTCTTGCCATCTCCTGTTTGACCACTTGGAATTTGCCTTGATTCATGGACCTAACATACAGGTTCCTATGCAATATTGCTCGTTACAGCATTGGATATTGCTTCTACCACCAGTCACATCCACAACTGGGTGTCGTTTTTGCTTTGGCTCCATCTCTTCAATCTTTCTGGAATTATTTCTCCACTGATCTACAGTAGCATATTGGGCACCTACCAACCTGGGAAGTTCATTCTTCAGCGTCCTATCTTTTTGCCTTTTCATATTGTTCATGGGGTTCTCAAGGCAAGAATATTGAAGTGGTTTGCCATTCCCTTCTGCTCAACATTCAGAAAACAAAGATTATGGCATCTGGTCCCATCACTTCATGGAAAATTAATGGGGAAACAATCAAAATAGTGGCAGACTTTATTTTTTTCAGCTCCAAAATCACTGCAGATGGTGAGTGCCACCATGAAATTAAAAGACGCTTACTCCTATGCACAATGGCACCCCAATCCAGTACTCTTGCCTTGAAAATTCCATGGACAGCAGAGCCTGCAGTCCACGTGGTCACTAAGAGTTGGACAGGACTGAGCTACTTCCCTTTCACTTTTCACTTTCACGCATTGGAGAAGGAAATGGCAACCCACTCCAGTGTTCTTGCCTGGAGAATCCCAGGGACGGGGAAGCCTGGTGGGCTGGCTTCTATGGGGTCGCACAGAGTCGGACACGACTGAAGTGACTTAGTAGCAGCAGCAGCAACTCCTTTGCAGAAAAGTTATGACCAACTTAGACAGCATATTAAAAAGCAGAGACATTGCTTTGCCAACTAAGTGCTAGTCAAAGCTATGGTTTTTCCAATAGTCATGTATGGATGTGAGAGTTGGACTATAAAGAAATTTGAATGCCAAAGAAATGATGCTTTTGAACTGTGGGGTTGGCGAAGACTCTTGAGAGTCCCTTGAACTGCAAGGAGATTGAACCTGTTCATCCTAAAGGAAATCAGTCTTGAATATTCATTGGAAGGACTGCTGCTGAAGCTGAAACTCCAATACTTTGGCCACCTGATGGGAAGAACTGACTCATCTGAAAAGATCCTGATGCTGGAAAAGGTTAAAGGCAGGAGGAGAAGGGGACAACAGAGGATGAGATTGTTGGATGGCATCACCAACTCAATGGACATGAATTTGAATAACCTCTGAGAGTTGATGATGGACAGGGAGCCCTGGAATGCTGCAGTCCATTGGGTTGCAAAGTGTCAGACAGGTCTGAGTGACTGAACTGAACGGTACTGAGGAAAGGAGAATGGGCAGCTAGTACTCCAAAGGCCTGAATTCCCTTGATGACTTCAAGGAAGGGATCGCTATGATTGTGGATTGCAGGGTTCCTGATAGGCTGATGGATATCTTTCTAATTGACTTGTAATGAGGTAACAGGGAGAGGTTTTGCCAATTAACATCAACAAACTTTTGGCCCCAGCTAGTCTAGTGTGTTCAAGTTGTGATCACCAGTGTTCATCTGGTTAGGTTCTGGTTTTGGTAAAAGCAATTTAAGAATGTGTGTCAGCCATTTGAATCCATTACTTTCAAAGAACAAGGAGTTCAGTGACTCTGCTATGTGGCTGACATAGTTTAAATTGTTTCCAATTTCATGGCTTAATAGCTATTTTTTTGTTTCTGCATTTTCACATATCCTAATACTAATCATTAACTTGAACTAGCCTTTTGAGATTCAGGAGAGGTCAGGGAAATAAAACAGAAGTCTTTTACTTCAAAAAATGGGGACTTATGTGCTTGTATACCATTTCAATAGTAGCTTACATAAAGCGAATTTGTCAATGTGGAAGTAGAAAATGTAGAAATATAACTAGTTTTTTAATAGACTGATCTACTTAAAATTTGGGGTTCTCTGGTGGCTCAGATAGAAAGAATGCACCTGCAATGCAGGGGGCCTGCGTTTGATCCTTGGGTCGGAAACATCCCCCGGAGAAAGGAATAGCAATCCGTTCTTTACTTGTCTGAATCTTTGCAACCTGATGGACTGTAGCCTACCAACCTCCTCTGTCTATGGTATTCTCCAGGCAAGAATACTGCAGTGGGTTGCCATTTCCTTCTTCAGGGGATCTTCCAAATCCAGTGATTGAACCTGGGTCTCCCACATGGAAGCTGATTCTTTACCAACTGAACCACCATGGAAGTTCATAAACTTATTTTGTTTATTTTTATTTATTTATTTTAATTTGATTTTATAACTTATATTTTAAGATTTTTATGGAAGGTATAGTTGCTTCAGTTTCCCAGGTGGCTCAGTGGTAAAGATTCTGCCTGCAGTGAAGGAGAACTGGGCTTGATTCCTGGGTCTAGAAGATCCTCTGGAAAAGGAAATGACAAGGTGTTCCAGTATTTTTGCCTGGGAAATCTCATGAACAGAGAAGCCTGATGGGCTGAAATCCACGGGATCTCAGAGACTTGGACATGACTGAGCAATTAAGCATATTGCTTTACATGTTGTGTAAGTTTCTACTGTTACAGCAAAGTGAATCAGATATATATATATATATATATATATATATGCCTTTCTATATTGCCTTCTCATTTAGGTCAACACAAAACATTAAGTAGAGTTGCCTCTGCTATAAGATAGATTCTCCTTGATATTTTTATAGCACAATTTAGTTAAGTATATTTTGTTAATTTTTATATTTATTTTTTTATTTTTATTAATTGAGAAAAAATGCTATATATATATATATATATATATATATATATATATATGCCTTTCTATATTGCCTTCTCATTTAGGTCAACACAAAACATTAAGTAGAGTTGCCTCTGCTATAAGATAGATTCTCCTTGATATTTTTATAGCACAATTTAGTTAAGTATATTTTGTTAATTTTTATATTTATTTTTTTATTTTTATTAATTGAGAAAAAATGCTATGAGCTTCCCTATTACTCAAGAGTTGGCTACATTTTATCATTTTTTAATCTTTTAATTTCAAAATTAATACAAAAGTAGAAGGGATATCAGGATGTATTTTGTAATGAAATAAGAAGTTCTGGAAATTTGATAATTTCTACCATTAATAAAAGATGAAATGATTTTGTTTTAGGAAGACTCAAATATTTAGAGTGAGCAACTGATATTATTAATCACCTTTCTATTTCTCCCTTGAATTTCTGTAACACTGACTTGATATTAGTCCTTCAGCATTCTCATATGCTACTTCTCTTCTACCTTTTTTTCTTTTCTTAATGTTCAAATAAGGGGATAAAGATGATAATAATTGAAAGTTAAAATTTATTTTCTTGTTGAATTTCTTTTGAGTTTCCAGAGGAAGTTAAGGGAAACTAATATTAAATATATGTAATCTCATTTTCAATTCATAACAACTTGACTGAGTATAATATTAATTTTCTCATTTTGTTCTCATAATACTGTGAATGGAGAGCTATTTTTATCCATATTTTAGAGAAAAGAAAGTATAATCTTTGCTTCTAAAAAAAAATAAGAAAGTATACCTATAAGAGATAAGGAAAAAAGTAAATTTTAATCCATTAGTGCCTAACTTTAAAAGTTAAGTTTTCATATAGAGCATCTCACAAAAGACAAAACTGAAATAGAAGCAAACACAACAAAAGAAACAACTTTTGAGCAATTAAGAATGATAAGCTTTAACCAAGTAATAAAGTAAAAAAGGAAATTATGAATGAGTATCAGTTCTCTTCAGTAGCTCAGTCATGTCCGACTCTTTGCAACCCCATGAACCACAGCAAGCCAGGACTCCATGTCCATCACCAACTCCCAGAGTTTACCTAAACTCATGTCCATTGAGTTGGTGATGCCATCTAACCATGTCATCCTCTGCTGTCCCTTTCTCCTCCTGCCTTCAATCTTTCCCAACATCAGGGTCTTTTCAAATGAATCAGCTCTTTGCATCAAATGGCCAAAATATTGGAGTTTCAGCTTCAACATCAGTCCTTTCAATGAACAACCAGGACTGATTTCTGTTATGATGGACTGGTTGGCTCTGCTTGCAGTCCAAGGGAAACTCAAGAGTCTTTTCCATATCATAGTTCAAAAAGATCGATTCTTCTGCTATCAGCTTTCTTTGTAGTCCAACTCTCACATCCAAACATGACCAATGGAAAAACAATAACCTTGACTAGACAGACTTTTGTTGGCAAAGTAATGTCTCTGCTTTTTAATATGATGTCTAGGTTGGTCATAACTTTTCTTCCAAGGAGTAAGCGTCTTTTAATTTCATGGCTGCAGTCATAATCTGCAGTGATTTTGGAGCCCCCCAATATAAAGTCAGCCACTGTTTCCCCATCTATTTGCCATGAAGTGATGGGACCGGATGCCATGATCTTCGTTTTCTGAATGTTGAGCTTTAAGCCAACTTTGTCACTCTGCTCTTTCACTTTCAGTAAGAGGCTCTTCAGTTCTTCTTCACTTTCTGCCATGGGTGGTGTTATCTGCAGATCTGAGGTTACTGATATTTCTCCCGGCAATCTTGATTCCAGCTTATGTTTCTTCCAGCCCAGTGTTTCTCATGATGCACTCTGCATATAAGTTAAATAAGCAGGGTGACAATATAGAGCCTTGATGTACTCCTTTTCCTATTTGGAGCCAGTCTCTTGGTCCATGTCCAGTTCTAAGTATTGCATCCTGACCTGAATATAGGTTTCTCAAGAGGCAGGTCAGGTGGTCTGGTATTCCCATCTCTTTCAGAATTTTCCACAGTTTATTGTGATCCATACAATCAAAGGCTTTGGCATAGTCAATAAAGCAGAAATAGATATTTTTCGGGAACTCTTTTTCTTTTTCAAGGATCCAGTGGATGTTGGTAATTTGGTCTCTGGTTCTTCTGCCATTTCTAAAACCATCTTGAACATCTAGACGTTCACGGTTCACGTATTGCTGAAGCCTGACTAAACAATGTATCTAAAATCAAATACACCAGTTGTAAATGGGCCAAATACAATCTTGACTGTAGACTAGGCAAGATATAGTCCCTAGTAGTTCAAAATAGAGTTTTAGAAGATAGGCTTCTTTTCTCTTTAGAATTTCTGGTTCCAGAATAATTAAACAATGAAAAATGTTAACTAACCTAAAATGAGTAGAGCTGCAGACATATGATACAATGAAGAGATTGACTCGATTTGGTGCCTATGCCAAGTTTCCAACATTTAGTGAATTGAATACATATTCCAGGATATATGAAATTCCTGGCGGTGATGCCTGGTCCTTTGGCATGCATTCAGAATGTTTACTTCAGAGTTATAATATTCTGGAAGAGAGAAAAAGAATCTTATTCAATATAATTTATTCACAAAAAAGCTTATTTGTGCTTCTACTTAATAAACAGTTGAATTAGCAACTTGCAGCACATGAGTCTTTTGAAACTTTTTCTATGCTTAAAAAATAAGGGGTTATGCATATGGTAGAGCACATTTTGAAATTTAACAAACCTCAGACACTTATTGTGAGATGTTTGTTGAACTCAAACATAGCTGCGTACACTTTTATCCATTCCATACGTCATTCTTTTATTAAAAACAGAAATTACCTCTTCATGCTATCAGCCTACTTAGATGACACCATCCTCATTTAAAAAAAACAGGTCTGTTATTACACAACACATTTGTGAGAAAGACTTGCTTTCAGTCCATGAACAGGCTAAAATGCAGTGAGGCAAGTACTGTTTTTAGAATAATTTAATATCGTGAGGAGACCTTAATAGTTATTCAAAACAACTCATTTTAGTTTGAATGATATATGAACTGTCTCTTATACACATCTAGATGTGTNGAAAGACTTGCTTTCAGTCCATGAACAGGCTAAAATGCAGTGAGGCAAGTACTGTTTTTAGAATAATTTAATATCGTGAGGAGACCTTAATAGTTATTCAAAACAACTCATTTTAGTTTGAATGATATATGAATGGCCTGTGAACAAATGAATGGAAAATCTAATGGGATGTTGTATCCATCAAGTTTAAATAAAAATAGTAGAATGTGTTAAATAATTTTGTCTTTTAATTTGATATTATGTACAGTATCATTAATTGAAACTAAGTTTCTTTCAAGAATTTTTTGCATGGTGTGAGTAAAATTCACCTGAAAATAGAGGAAAAAAAAACAAAATATTGAGCTTGAAATAGTCTTAGTATAAAAATAAATCTTTGCTTCTGTGTGCTTTCTTTAAAAAGTAACAAAAATATTATCATGAAAATGCAAAAAATAAAGTAGACACTAAAAACAAAGGTAAAAGAAAACAACATTGTGGATAGTATATACATTCATATGTGAAATTCATGCACTTCATTCTTATATGTAAAGCTGTAGAGCTCTTATATTTAATCATGTTATATTCTCTCACTTTCCTCTTGGCTAAATAACAGAATAGCAGTCTTTATGAGAGTTATGATCAATTATCAAAAATTTTATGTACCTATATACACATATAAAATATAAATAAAAAATTTTGAATATATATATACATGTCTGTGCAAAAATATCAAATGTATTAAAAATGTACAATTGTATTCCTAACAAAAACAAGACCAGGAGCTGACTGTGGCTCAGATCATGAACTCCTTATTTCCAAATTCAGACTTAAATTGGAGAAAGTAGGGAAAACCGCTAGACCATTCAGGTATGACCTAAATCAAATCCCTTATGATTATACAGTGGAAGTGAGAAATAGATTTAAGGTCCTAGATCTGATAGACAGAGTTCCTGATGAACTATGGAATGAGGTTCGTGACATTGTACAGGAGACAGGGATCAAGACCATCCCCATGGGAAAGAAATGCAAAAAAGCAAAATGGCTGTCTGTAGAAGCCTTACAAATAGCACTGAAAAGAAGAGAGGCAAAAAACAAAGGAGAAAAGAAAAGATATAAGCATCTGAATGCAGAGTTCCAAAGAATAGCAAGAAGAGATAAGAAAGCCTTCTTCAGCAATCAATGCAAAGAGATAGAGGAAAACAACAGAATGGGAAAGACTAGAGATCTCTTCAAGAGAATTGGAGATACCAAGGGAACATTTCATGCAAAGATGGGCTCGATAAAGGATAGAAATGGTGTGGACCTAACAGAAGCAGAAGATATTAAGAAGAGGTGGCAAGAATACACAGAAGAACTGTACAGA
>SJYX01009912.1:153112-168870 GCA_006410675.1 Oreotragus oreotragus
AAAGACGCTTACTCCTTGGAAGGAAAGTTATGACCAACCTAGATAGCTTATTAAAAACAGAGACATTTCTTTGCCAACAAAGGTCTGTCTAGTCAAGGCTATGTTTTTTCCTATTGTCATGTATGGATGTGAGAGTTGGACTGTGAAGAAAGCTGAGCACCGAAGAACTGATGCTTTTGAACTGTGGTGTTGGAGAAGACTCCTGAGAGTCCCTTGGACTGCAAGGAGATCCAACCAGTCCATTCTGAAGGAGATCAACCCTGGGATTTCTTTGGAAGGAATGATGCTAAAGCTGAAACTCCAATACTTTGGCCACCTCATGCGAAGAGTTGACTCATTGGAAAAGACTGTGATGCTGGGAGGGATTTGGGGGCAGGCAGGAGGAGAAGGGGATGACAGAGGATGAGATGGCTGGATGGCATCACTGACTCGATGGATGTGAGTCTGAGTGAACTCCTGGAGTAGGTGATGGACAGGGAGGCATGACATGCTGCAATTCATGGGGTTACAAAGAGTGGGACACGACTGTGTGACTGAACTGAACTGTGAGCAAATTATAAAACTATTCAGACCATATTTTTAACCTCAGGTGGGTATACGACTTTGGAAGTCAGTTAACTTTTAACACCAAAGGTATTCTAGTTTAGTGATTTTTAAATTGTCAGTATTAAAATAAAGAAAATAAGCGAATACTCTCAAAACAGTTAATTTGTTTTACAAATTAAACATGGCAATGCCAAAATATAGATTAGGGAAACATATTGTGCTCTCTTTTTTTAAATTTAACATCAAACAAATGCTTTTGTTCTAGTCTTTCAGAACAGATTCATTTATATGATTTAAAACGTTGAAATCTGCATAGAATCAGAGTTTCACAATAATACATATATAAACTATATGCTATTCTCTTATGTACTACAAGGTCAGAGAGGTTCTCCATCTAGCTGCTTTGAAGTTTTCAAGCAAATTATTTTTCTGATATGAATTAGTCATTTTCTGAAATAGAATATTACAGAAATATTGAATTTTTAAATATAGTTTCTCTTTAAGTAGATTTTTGTATTTACAACTGTTTTAAATATATTCCTAAATAATATCGTTGTTTTAGGTCCAGTGAAAATATCCTCTTTCATTTCAAACTGAAGTTTATTTCGTCAACGAGTTTTACTTAGGACATTGAATTTTTCATTCTTTTGATTCTATTTCAATGACAAATTAAGATACAAAGTAGTATTTTTAGACTTGTTATTATTTATTATTGTTTCCAACATCAATAGATTTTATGTAAAACTGATCATCCAGAGATTAATGACAAAGGTATCTTTGTGGGAACTGTCTATGTAACAGGTAGAAGCATAGATAAAAATGTAAAATTTTATCTCAACTATAGAAAAAAAACATACAAAGGAATTTGATAATGTTTCCACTTACATTTTCCGTTGATGAGGTATAAAATATTATGGGTTGCTAAGTTAATTTTATTTAATTGTTGTTGTTGTTGCTTACTTTCTGTATTGCTCTATTGGAACATTAACTTCTGACCAAGGTGGAGTAAATTTGGCTAAATTTGAACACCTGCCTTACCAGTGAACCAGACAAAATATATGAGACAGCAATTTTCAGACATTGGCCAAAAGGTAGCACTGAAGAGGTCACTTGAGAAAAGAGACAAACAAAATATCCCTATAAATATCCCAAATTATTACCACATTGTATGTGTAAAGTTCATATTCCATATTCAGCCTTATACTGAGGAAACAGAATAGAGACTTTGGGAAGGCAATTTGAAATTTCAGGAAGAGTGCAGGACAGGAAAGAAATGTGTAGAAAAATCTGAAGAATTGTATAAAGGTGCCTGCAAGTCTGAAGCTTAGTACTGATCATTTCAAGTAAATTATGCATGTGTGGGAAAAAAAAAAAAATCAGACAAGGCTGGAGAAAGACCTATCAAAATAAAAGGCCAATCAGAAAAACTGTTAGAGCTCAAAGGGACCTAAAAATAGTTTGTATTCCTACCTGCCAAAATGTAAAAATCTTGAAATAGACTGAATAGTAGATAGAATATTTGGTAAGATTTTGCTTCAAAAGTGTGGAGAAATGAGCTGAAGACTAACAGCTGCTCTGCTTATTCTGAAAATAAGCTTAAAAGTGAGAACTAAAAATATCTAAACATTTCTAGTGACAACTTTGTCNCGTCTCCCTTTTCACAAGGCTTTACTAAATTTTCTTTTAACATTTTAGACAGGTTTCTATTCAATTTTTTTCAAATACATTTAAATCATGACAGTAATCTAATTTGTATCTGTAAGTACTTCAGTGAGGTCACTGTAATTATTTAATAGCACGCAAAGTCACAATTTAAGGTTAGTTTTCTACATAGGTATTTTTAAGTATTGAAAACATGATAAAAATTGACAACTAATTTCATAAATAGTGATATAGAACTATTAGATTTTCTGTTAGGGAAATCAGACACTCGGGATTCTTTTTTCTGCTTTCTCCTCATTTTGTTTGTTTTTCTCCAGGTTGTATTTTTTAATGGCTGGAGGAGTGGGGAGAGCAGGCCTAGTGGAGAGGGAGTGAAGAAGTGTGTGAGAAGGGGGAGACTTCATTGTACAGAATGGTCATTAACTGTGATGCAAACGCCAATGTTTCCATGGAAACCTCTGTCCACTACAGAATATACTCTGTCTCTTATACACATCTAGATGTGTATAAGAGACAGTTGCAGTCCAAGGGACTCTCAAGAGTCTTCTCCAACACCACACTTCAAAAGCATCAATTCTTCAGCGCTCAGCTTTCTTTACAGTCCAACTCTCACATCCATACATGACCACAGGAAAAACCATAGCCTTGACTAGATGGACCTTAGTCAGCAAAGTCTCTGCTTTTGAATATACTATCTAGATTGGTCATAACTTTTCTTCCAAGGAGTAAGTGTCTTCTAATTTCATACTGCAAGATAAATTTTAAAATATATGTCACAACATAAAAAAGTTTTTAGGCATTCAAAAAGCAGGAAAATATGATTAATGATAAATAATAATGAAAAAAATAAAAAAACCAGAAAGATAAATACCCAGAAGTAACACAGATGTTAGAATTAATAGACAAGTGCAGCAGTTGGTGTAAACATATTCCACATATCACGAGCGTATTGAAGAAAAATTTGAAAAAAAAAAAAAAAAAGACACAAATTTAAGATCTAGAAATGAAGGCAATGGCACCCCACTCCAGTACTCTTGCCTGGAAAATCCCATGGACGGAGGAGCCTGGAAGGCTGCAGTCCAAGGGGTCACTGAGGGTCAAACACGACTGAGACTTTCACTTTTCACTTTCATGCATTGGAGAACAAAATGGCCACCCACTCTAGTGTTCTTGCCTGGAGAACCCCAGGGACAGGGGAGCCTGGTGGGCTGCCGTCTTTAGGGTCGCACAGAGTCAGACACGACTGAAGCGACTTAGCAGCAGTAGCAGTAGCAGAAATGAAAAAGATAAAACTCAGATGAAAAAGATCCTACACGTAATTAACAAAAGAGTAGACATAGCTGAATACTGATTAACAAGTTTGTAGTGATAGCAATTGAAACTATTCAAAATAAAACACATAGAAAAAAAATAAATTGACAGTGTATTAGTGAAATATGGAACAACTTCAAGTGGCTTAATATACAGGTAATTGGAGATGTCAAAGGAGAAAATGGGTGGGGAGAGGAGTCTTTGGGAAATATTGACCTGAATTTTTCCAATCTGATGAAGAATATCAACTCGAACATCCAAGATATTCAACAAACCAGACATCAGACACAAGAAGCATGAAAAAAACTGTATTAAGAAACATCAAAATCAAATTTATTAAAATCCATGATAAAGAGACAATCTTAAAAGCATCTAAAAAAGACACATTACATATAGAAGGATAAAAATAATGACAGTTGTAAACTCATTATAAACAAATGCAAGTCAGAAGACAGTGTAGCAACATCTTTAGCATATTAGAAAGATAAAACTGTTAACTTAGAATTTTATTATCAAAACTATCTTTCAAATGAAAGGTGAATACAATAAATTCTCTTGATGAAATACAACACCTGGAAGAATTGATTACTTCACTACAGGAATGTTAAAGATATTCCTTGATGTAGAAAGAGCATACTCAATGGAAATCTGAATCTACACAAATGACTAAGAAAATGGCTTCCCTGGTGGTTCAGATGAAAAGAACCTGCGTACAAAGCAGGAAATCTGGGTTCAATCTCTGGGTTGGGGAGATCTCCTGGAGACGTGAATGGCAACCCATTCCATATTCTTGCCTGGAGAATCCCATGAACATAGGAGCCTAATGGGTGACAGTCCATGGGATTGCAAAGAGTCAGACATGAATGAGTAACTAATACTTTCACTTTCAGAAATGGTTAAGTAGGTAGATAAAGAAAACAATGTAACATTTTTATTATTTCTAAAATATCTATTAAACTTAACTAATGGTGTTAAAAATGAACAAACATTCAAAATGTTCTACATTTTGCCTGTCTTGACTAGAATAGAAGGCATACAAATGTTAAATATTTCTCGTTTCACTGAAATGTAAACTAAATTCTGTACTATATTTTTTCTGACATATTTGAAAATTGATTGATGAGCAAACTATTAAGGACACTTAAGTCGTATCTTTCATATATTTATGCCCTAGTTGTATTATTGTTATATCATTAATTGTTTGAACCCCTCTCTTAATTTTATTTCACAAAAGGTTCCCTAGTGGGTGAAAATCATTCATGCCTAAAACATGCTACATTTAAAGTGGAGAATCAGTCAACAAATAAAGAAATTGGTGTCAACAGTATAAGGTGAGTTTGAAAGTGAAGATCACTCAGTAATGTCTGACTCTTTGTGACCCCATGGACTATACCGTTCATGGAATTCTCCAGGCCAAAATACTGTAGTAGGTAGCCTTTCCCTTCTCCAGGAGATCTCTCTGGCCTAGGGATCAAATACAGGTTTCTTGCATTGCAGGTGGATTCTTTTCCAGTCGAGTCACAAAGGAAGCCCAAAAGTACTGGAATGGGTAGCTTATCCTTTACCCAGGGTACCTTCCAACCCAGAAATGGAACCAGGGTCTCCTGGACTTCAAGTGTATTCTTTACCAACTGAACTATCAGGGAAAGCCAACAACAGTATGAGGTGAAGTTGCTCAGTCGTGTCCGACTCTTTTCGACCCTGTGGACTGTAACCTACTAGGCTTCTCCGTCCATGGGATTCTCCAGGCAAGAATACTGGAGTGGATTGCCATTTCCATCTCCAGGGGATCTTCCCTACCCAGGGATCGAACCCAGGTCTCCCGCATTGGAGGCAGACGCTTTAACCTCTGAGCCACCAGGGAAGCCCCAACAGTATAGACTGCCAAAATATGTCTGTGGCCAATATTTTTATTTTAAGTTACTTATTTTGATTGGTGTAATTGACTGGCTCATCATTACTTTCAATGAATTTGTTTTGCCTTTAAAATAGAAACCAGGATTACCTGGTGTCTAAGTTAATGTATTTATTGTCTTGTCTCTAAAGTATACATGGTTATGTGCATTAAAAGCCAAGGAAGCAAGCCTCAATATGTACTAATAAAGATTTATATAATATGAATGAAATAATATATCCTAGATTAAATGTTTCATGGAACAATGGCATGTTTTTCAAGAAGCTCTTTCCAAGAAGGTTTCTAAGAAAAAAAGAAGAGAAAAATAAAAGAAATTTACTGCCTTCTTTCCTGAAAACTGTCGATCTTTCAGAACTCTACCGTCTGTGTAGGCAAGTAACGTATTTTGCACTATGCAAATATTTCAGCCAATCCAGAAATAATTACTCAAATCTCATTATTTTAATGAATTTTCCCTAATAGAAGGAGTCATCTCTGGGATTTGATTATATGTATCTTAACTGTAAGGGCCAATTATTTTTATGGAAATTGCTTTATAGCCCATCAATGTCCTTGATATTGATGCTTTTAATTCCTAGATTGGTAAAGATATGGAATGGAGATTGTAATTTCTTTTAAGCAGATTCTAAATTATAACTCTTTATTTTTTTTCAAAAATATAACATGATATATAGATGCCATGTTTAGCCTGTCCTCAAATTCTCAGAGACACAGAGCTTTATTATTAGAAACTGTCAGTTGAGTTATTCCTTAACTGTCAAATACATTGCTTTTAAGGAACCAGGGCAGCCATGTCCCTTTTGCCATATTCAGCATCTTGACATTTCCTTTTAAATGAAGGTGACAAGCCAAGTATAGATTTGGCAGTTATCTAAGGGATTTAATTAGTGGCAGCTGGATATAAGGAAGTTCTACTAGTCGAACTGAAAAAAAAAAAAAAAAAAGATTTCATCCCCCCCCCCTTTGTGAGAATCACCCTAGCCTTCACTTTGAAACCTCCTTACCTCCAAATTACTCTTCCTGACTATTGCATATCATGAGCCTATNTCTAGATGTGTATAAGAGACAGCCCTTTGTGAGAATCACCCTAGCCTTCACTTTGAAACCTTCTCCTTACCTCCAAATTACTCTTCCTGACTATTGCATATCATGAGCCTATTTAAATACTTCAGTCAACGAAGGTAATCACACTAATGTGGATTATTGCTACCAAATATATTTCGGCTCTATTTCTAAGGCTTTTTTTTTTTTTTCCTCCATGTGGCATCTGCTATTTTCCCCCTTTATACTAGACCAGTGCTTTTAGATCACTGTGGTTTCTGGACCAACAGCATTAGCATCATCTGAGGCGTTCTTAGAAAAGCAGATCCTCAGCCTAGTAACAGATGTAGTAAAATAAAAATTCTTTCAGTGGGGAACAGAAATCTGTGTTTTAAAAAGTTTGATAACCACTCCTCTGCATATAGTGTTGCTTCATCCTTTCATGGGAATCTACTTTTCAATTTCCTTCCTTTAACTTCAGGAAAATACCTTTTGCTTTCCCAACCTTTAAAAGTACTATTATTTTAATATGTAACTTAAGGAAATAGATAAAAATTTGCCTGATTTTTTCTATTTCAAATCTAAAATAGATCCTCTTGGGTCATGCTCCTATTGGGTCATGCTCCTATTCCTGGAGTATACAACTGTGGCCAGTGATTAGTGTTTTGCATTATAACCTTTCTCACCACAGTCACGGGGATTATTATAGGAGACAGGAAGAATAAAAGAAAAGCAGGCCCTGGCAAGGGGCACAAAAGGAAATTATTATAATTATTATAAACTGGATGCTATAAGACATAAGACTCTTAGAACATGTCCAGAGGGAATAGTTCATAATCTTGAAAACAAAATATGATCTTGGGGTCAGAAAACTGACCCCAGACTGTTTCCCAACTGATGTCTCAGAGTCACATGTTTTACTTATCTGGAGGAAAATCTATAGATAAAAATATTAGTCTTAGTTACTGATTTGTTATTGATTGCTATTTCTTAGTTACTCAGTGTTTAATGATCACTTTGTTCTTTGGCCCTGAAGGCCACATGAGCTATAGCTTAAATCCCTTCACATTATTTCCTTCACAGCTGAGAGTGTAATAAAGTGGACCTGGATTCAGTTTCAGCACCTTCACCTTGGAGCAGTGTTGGTCCCCTGATCCTCACCCTTCACTGAACTCTTGTGTCTTGTTTCTCATTCTCCCA
Organism: Oreotragus oreotragus; assembly: GCA_006410675.1. Taxonomy (NCBI): domain Eukaryota; kingdom Metazoa; phylum Chordata; class Mammalia; order Artiodactyla; family Bovidae; genus Oreotragus; species Oreotragus oreotragus. Next base: position 160,788 of record SJYX01009912.1, read on the forward strand.
CTGCATTTCACTTTTGGAAACCCTGCTTGTCAGGCTTGTCTCAACAGATTATGAGGGAGATGGGAAAAATATCAATTCCTAGAAGAAAGAGGTAGCTGCACACACAATCCCAGAGTGTCCAGTTCAACATTCACCAGATCTGGAATTCTTACACTCCTGGTAGGACTTTCACCTTCACCTACATCTTAAATGCCTTGTGAACAGCTTTCCATAGTACATCAGTGTTTCTCTAATATGTACTATGATGTAGTTCTTAATTTTGGTACTTGAAGGACTAAATAAATCAGCAGTGGTTTCTAGACATTTTTTTTTTTTTACTAATCTTAATTTTATCATGGAAGATTTACTCTCATATTTAAAGACAAAATTATCCCCAGTGAATTGGAAAATTCTCTCTCCACACATTACCATTAAGACCACAAAGAAAGATACCACTCTATTTCTTGTAGCCACTTCTTTCCAGAAACTTGAGAGTCTTCCCTTTAACCAAGTTAGAGAATATTTTACTTTGATGTGTCACAGATTCATTTCATTTCAATGTTTCCATCCTCATTTAATATACTAGATCTACTGCTGCTGCTAAGTCACTTCAGTCGTGTCCGACTCTGTGTGACCCCATAGACGGCAGCCCACTAAGCTCCTCTGTCCCTGGGATTCTCCAGGCAAGAGTACTGGAGTGGGTTGTCATTTCCTTATTCTAGATCTACAGTGTTTCCTTATATCTCGGATACAACTCAGGGAATTAGTTATTGAATGAAACATGAACAATCTTCTTGGATCCTGAGTGATGCTGAGATGTTTTCCTGCTTCAGTTATTAACTTGCTGACTCCAAACATGCTAAAATTTGTTGTTCTGACACATCTATTTGCTTATCATGATAACTATGATTGCCCACATAAATTTCCCATTTCCATCTTCATCAGTTTTACTTTAATTTCCTGGGAGACCTGAAATTTATTCTTATTTGTTTATTTATTTTGATTGTGATGAGTTTTCATTGTTTTGATTGGGCTTTCTCTATTTATGGCAAGTGGGGGCTATTCTCTAGTTGTGGTGTTTGGGCTTTATATTTTGGTGAATTATCTTGTTGTGGAGCATGGGTTTTAGGGTGCAAAGGCCTCAGTAGTTGTGGCAATGGGCTCAGTAGTTGTGGCTCCTGACCTCAAGAGCACAGGCTCAAAAGATGTTGTGCATGGACTTTGTCGCTATGTGGCATGTGGGATCTTCCTAATCAGGGATCAAAATTGTGTCGCCTGAATTGTCAGGTGGATTCTTTACCACTGAGCAAACCAGGAAAAGACTTCTACCAGAAATTTAGAGCTAAAAACACCTTTATTAGTCATTCCAAAAACTTCCAAAAATACTCTTCAAATCTTCTAAAGAAAGCATCAAATTACAGTTTATGACAAAGACACTTTGAATCTATTGTCTCTAAGTTATCGCTTTCCTCTATTCACATAAATTGTACTATTATATCACACTTTTCCAACCCTAACCAAGGTCTTGTGTTCAAAGAACTAGCTTAAACTGATACTAAAATCTCAGTAAATATTCTGACTCAAACTTTCTTTCTGAGACAATGCTAAGATTGTGGCCAAATTATATTATCTTACAGTGATAAGCAGTACAGTCAAATTTGTCTTATCAACAAATAATATTGGTGAAATTTCAGAGATCCAGTATTTGAAAACCTATATAATGTAACAGAATTGCACATTTATTCATACTCCAATCATAAGTATAGAGTAAACACAGTGCCTATAACTAGTGTGGTCCTAATTCAGAGACTTTCTGTTGACTAATGAGGCCTCACTTTAGTTCTACTTGAGGTTATAAAACCACTGAATCTCTATCATGATACCCATTCAGGCCCTAGCTAGAAGTTTAGGAATGGGTTCCCACCCACCTGGCCCCAGAACTCAAATGAGCTAACTTCTTCTATGTGGATTCATCCTGGGGTGGGGGGTGGGGGTGGGTTGGGCAATGAAGCAAATATAGGATTTGGTTCTTCCTTGTATAAATCTGCCAGGGTTCCAGTGTACTAGGGTTCCCAATGAATAGATTTTTGAGAAACAACAGAAGAATGGGACATTGTTATTTAACTTATATGCAGAGAACTTTATGGGAAATGGGGCTGGATGAAGCACAAGCTGGAAACAAGGTTGCCAGGAGAAATGTCAATAACCTCAGATATGCAGATGACAACATCCTTATGGCAGAAGTGAAGAGGAACTAAAGAGTCTCTTGATGAAGGTAAAAGAGGAGAGTGAAAAAGCTGACTTCAAAATTAGCATTCAGAAAACTGAGATCATGGCATATGGCCACATCAGTTCATGGCAAATGGATAGGGAAACAATGGAAACAGTGACAGACTTTATGTTCTTGGGCTCCAAAATCACTGCAGATGGTGATTGCAGCCATGAAATTAAAAGATGCTTACTCCTTGGAAGAAGAGTTATGACCAATCTAGACAGAATATTAAAAAGCAGAGATATTACTTTGTCAACAAAGGTCCATCTAGTCAAAGCCTCTGCTTTGCAATCCTCTATTAATTTTCTCTATAGGGATTATAGGCCCAAGCAAGTCCCATGATTTAGATCACGGGAGAGAAATCAGAATCACAAAGCAATACTAAAGCCTAACTTACATTCTTCAATTAGATTTTTATCAGAAAGGCCTGATTCAGATTTGAGATGGAGGTTCAGTTAGTAATGTGTGTGTGCTAAGTCTCTTCAGTCATGTTCAACTCTTTAAGACACAGTGGACTATAGCCAGCCAGTCTCTTCCACCTATGGTGATTCTCCAGGCAAGAATATTGGAGTGGGTTGCCATCCCTGGTGGCTCAGTTAGTTATAAGTGATGCTGTGGTTGTTCAGTTGCTCAGTCGTGTATGACTCTGCAACCCCATGGACTGTAGAATGCCAGGCTTCCGCATCTTTCACCATCTTCCAGGTAAAAAATAGCCTTCTTCCCTATGATATCCAGGTCTCAGTTATAGGAATCCTTAAATATGTTAACTTACATGGCAAAAAGGAATTGATTGAAGGTAAGTTTTCGGTTATTGATCATCTGACCTTGACATTGGAAAAGTTGGTTCAGTTAGTAATGTGTGTGTGCTAAGTCTCTTCAGTCATGTTCAACTCTTTAAGACACAGTGGACTATAGCCAGCCAGTCTCTTCCACCTATGGTGATTCTCCAGGCAAGAATATTGGAGTGGGTTGCCATCCCTGGTGGCTCAGTTAGTTATAAGTGATGCTGTGGTTGTTCAGTTGCTCAGTCGTGTATGACTCTGCAACCCCATGGACTGTAGAATGTCAGGCTTCCGCATCTTTCACCATCTTCCAGGTAAAAAATAGCCTTCTTCCCTATGATATCCAGGTCTCAGTTATAGGAATCCTTAAATATGTTAACTTACATGGCAAAAAGGAATTGATTGAAGGTAAGTTTTTGGTTATTGATCATCTGACCTTGACATTGGAAAAGTATACCGAATTATCTATGTGGCTCCAGTGTAATCACAAGGGTTCTAGAAAGTGGAAAAATGGATGTAAAAGAAAAGGTCAAAGTGATACAATGTGAGAGGGTCTTGACTTGGAGTTGTGGGCTCTGAGAATGGAGGAAAGAATATGGGCAGCCTCTAGATACTGGAAAAGACAAGAAGCCAAATTCTCTAGAATATACAGAAAGGAGTACAATCCTATCAGCACCTTGATTTTAGTCACTGAGATCTGTGTTGGACTTCTAATTATATGGAACTAAAATATATCTACAAAGCTTGTGAAAATCTGTCACAGAATCAAGGGAAACTAACAACCAATTATATTGTCAGTGACTCTTTGCTTGGAGAAGAAGAGACAAAGTGGGGAGGGCTGCTGGTAAATGGGTGGACAGTGGAGCCAAAGGCTTTCCCTCTATATCTCCCAAGACTGATTCAGACACCTTCATTTTAATTCCTTATATAATTTCCTCATGCCTCTCTTACTAATTTATCACATGCTTTTATAACTGGAGATATATCTGGTTGCAATGAGATAATGAATCATTTAAGGGCCAACACTATTTTCTTAACTTGGATTTCCAACATTCAGTATATATTTCATATATATATATATATATATATTTCACTTCAATAGGAAGTGAGCAACACCTATGGGCCAAAGAGATTGAAATGCAATTAAAATTTCCTGAAGTAACTACTTGTTAATATCACTGAGAAGAATCTAGGTTACATATGACCTCAAACTCAGAGGCTCATTATAGCACATGATTCTTTCTTGGCCATATTACATGAACAACATGGGCCAACTCTGACTCTACTCCACACACTCTCCTAGGCAAAGTCCAAGCAATTGAACCAGCCTCTCCAACTGTATTACCCATCTCATGACCCACAGGAAATAATCATTATTACCCATGTACTCACTCTAAAGCTTTTCCTTGATAATAACACAGTTTCCCTTTGCTCACATTTCATTATTCAGAGAAAATCTTATGGCCATACCTCTAGCCAGTGGGGCAAGGAATTATAATAATTTCTTAAGAAGATGTAGATAATATTTGTGAAAAACAGAAACACATGTGTACACACACACAAAATCCAGTGCTCTTATCTCCAACCCTAATATTGCTAGGATCAATTCAGCTCCAGTCCTGTTGATGAACAATGGAGAGAGTTCATATTGGGATCAACCTACCAGCACTTGCTAGTGGAACTACAATATGGGCATCCATTTTTCAGTCTACTAAGGTGTTTTAATCTAATAAGATTATTCATATTTTGTTATCCATAAATACTTAAAATAATCTTGAATATAAGATAGAGTCTCATTAAATGATCCATTAGCATTCAATTAAATATTTTGAACATTTTCCTTAAAAAAAAATTAAGCACCATAATACAAATCTCTCAAATACGTGTAAGTGTTTGACTGGGATATAACTCCACTTTGTCTTCATATAAAATAGGATGGGAAAAATATAAATAAAGCAGATATTTGTTTCACAAATGTCTTCTATACAAATACCTGCAAATCTGCAGATAGGTAAATTATGACTATAAAGAAGAAAGTAACTAAATGAAGGAAAATAATTTTGAATAGGAGGATATGAAAAAACATAGTGATAACAATATACATATATATATATATATATAATGGTTTGCCTTGGAAACAAGCAGAGATTATTCTGTTGTTTTTGAGATTGCACCCAAGTACTGCATTTTGGACTTTTCTTGACTGTGAGGGCTACTCCATTTCTTCTAAGAGATTCTTGCCCACAGTAGTAGATATTATGGTCATCTGAATTAAATTCACCCATTCCAGTCCATTTAGGTTCACTTATTCCTTGTTGATGTTCACTCTTGCCATCTCCTGTTTGACCACTTTCAATTTACTTTGATTCATGGAACTAACATTTAAGATTCCTATATAGCATTGTTCTTTACAACAGGGGACTTTACTTCCATCACCAGTCACATCCACAACTCGGCGTCATTCTTGCTTTGGCTCTGTATCTTCATTCCTTCTGCAGTTATTTCTTCACTCTTCTCCAGTAACATATTGGGCACCTAATGACCTGGGAAGTTCATCTTTCAGTATCATATCTTTTTGCCTTTTCAGACAGTTCATGGAGTTCTCAGGACAGGACCTCTAGAGGTTTGCCATTCCCTTCAAAAGTGGACCACATTTTGTCAGAAATCTCCACCATGACCTTAACCGAGAACTCCCAGATTTTCAAGTTGGATTTAGAAAAGCCAGAGGAACCAGAGATCAAATAATCAACAGCTGCTGGATAACCGAAAAAGCAAAAGAGTTACAGAAAAACATCTACTTCTGTTTTATTGACTACACCACAGCCTTCGACTGTGTGGGTCACAACAAACCATGGAAAATTCTTAAAGAGATGGCAATATCAGAGCACCATACCTACTTCCTGAAAAATAAGTATGCAGGTAAACAAGCAATAGTTAGAACTGAACATGGAAAAACAGACTGATTGGAATTGGGAAAAGAATATGTCAAGGCTGTAAACTATTACCTTGTTAATTTAATGTATATGCAGAGTTCAAACAGTTCAGTTCAGTCATTCAGTCGTGTCCAAACTGCTACCCCATGGTCCACAGCACGTGAGACATCCCTGTCCATCACCAACTCCTGGACCCTACTCATGTCCATTGCGCAGTGATGCCATCCAACCATCTCATCCTCCAGTGTCCCTTTCTCTTCCCACCTTCAATATTTCCCAGCATCAGGGTCTTTTCCAGTTCTTAACATCAGGTGGCCATAATATTGGCATTCTGGCTTCAGCCTCAGTCCTTCCAATGAATATTCAGGACTGATTCCCTTTTGGATGGACTGGTTGAACCTCACTGCTGTCCAAGGAACTCTCAAGAGTCTTCTCCAACACCACAGTTCAAAAGCATAAATTCTTCAGCGATCAGCTTTCTTGATAATCCAAATTTCACACCCATATATGACTACTGGAAAAACCAAAGCTTTGACTAGTTGGACTTTGGTTGGCAAAGTAATGTCTCTGCTTTTTAATACACTGTCTAGATTGGTCATAATTCTTCTAAGGAGTAAGCGTCTTTTAATTTCATGCTGCAGTCACCATCTTAAGTGATTTTGGAGTCCCCCGCCCCCATTAAAAAAATAGTCTCTCACTGTTTCTACTGTTTCCTTATCTATTTGCCATGAAATGATGGGGAAATAGATGAGGAAACAGTGGAAACAGTATCAGGCGTTATTTTGGGGGCTCCAAAATCACTGCAGATGGTGATTGCAGCCATGAAATTAAAAGATGCTTACTCCTTGGAAGAAAAGTTATGACCAACCTAGACAGCACATTCTAAAGCAGAGACATTACTTTGCCAACAAAAGTCCATCTAGTCAAGGCTATGGTTTTTCCAGTGGTAATGTATGGATGTGAGAGTTGGGACTGTGAAGAAGGCTGGGCACCTAAGAATTGATGCTTTTGAACTGTGGTGTTGGAGAAAACTCTTGAGAGTCCCTTGGACTGCAAGGAGATCTAACCAGTCCATTCTAAAAGAGACCAGTCCTGGGTGTTCTTTGGAAGGAATGATGCTAAAGCTGAAACTCCAATACTTTGGCCACCTCATGCAAAGAGGATCCTCTATGACCCACCTCCCAGAATATGGGAAGTAAAAGCAAAAATAAACAAATGGGACCTAGTTAAACCGAAAAGGTTTGGCACAACAAAGGAAATGACAAGCAAGGTAAAAAGATAGCCTTCAGATTGGGAGAAAATAACAGCAAATGAAGCAACTGACAAACAGCTAATCTCAAAAATATACTATCAACACCTGCAGCTCAATTCCAGAAAAATATATGACCCAATCAAAAAATGGGCCAAAGAACTAAATAGACATTTCTCCAAAAAAGACATATAGATGATTAACAAACACATGAAAAGATGCTCAACATCACCCATTATCAGAGAAATGCAAATCAAAACCACAATGAGGTACCATTTCATGCCAGTCAGAATGGCTGCGATCCAAAATTCTACAAGCAAAAAATACTGGAAAGGGTGTGGAGAAAAGGGAACCCTCTTACACTGTTAGTGGGAATGCAAACTAGTACACCCAGTATGGAGAACAGTGCGGAGGTTCCTTAAAAAATTGGAAATAGAACTGTCTTCAGTCAGTCATTTCAGTCACTCAGTCATATGCGACTCTGAGTGACCCCATGAATTGAAACACGCCAGGCCTCCCTGTCCATCACCAAATCCCAGAGTTCACTCAGACTCACGTCCATCAAGTCAGTGATGCCACCCAGCCATCTCATCCTCTGTGGTCCCCTTCTCTGCCTGTCCCAATCCCTCCCAGCATCAGAGTCTTTTCCAATGAGTCAACGCTTCGCATGAGGTGGCCAAAATGCTGGAGTTTCAGCTTTAGCATCATTCCTTCCAAAGAAATCCCAGGGCTAATCTCCTTCAGAATGGACTGGTTGGTTCTCCTTGCAGTCCAAGGGACTCTCAAGAGTCTTCTCCAACACCACAGTTCATAAGCATCAATTCTTCAGTGCTCAGCTTTCTTCACAGTCCAACTCTCACATCCATAC
>SJYX01009912.1:172258-185089 GCA_006410675.1 Oreotragus oreotragus
AGACGTCAGCTCACCAGGCTCCCCCATCCCTGGGATTCTCCAGGCAAGAACACTGAAATGGGTTGCCATTTCCTTCTCCAATGCATGAAAGTGAAAAGTGAAAGTGAAGTCGCCAAGTCGTGTCTGACTCTTCACAATCCCATGGACTGTAGCCTGCCATGCTCCTCCATCCATGGGTTTTCCAGGCAAGAGTACTGGACTGGAGTGCCATTGCCTTTTCTGCAATACAGTGTACTAATGCATATATATGGAATTTAGAAAGATGGTTATGATAACCCTGTATGCGAGACAGCAAAAGAGACACAGATGTATAGAACAGTCTTTTAGACTCTGTGGGAGAGGGAGAGGGTGGGATGATTTGGGAGGATGGCATTGAAACATGTATAATATCATATATGAAATGAATCGACAGTCCAGGATCGATGCATGATACTGAATGCTTGGGGCTGGTGTACTGAGTTGACCCAGAGGGATGGTACAGGGAGGGAGGAGGGAGGGGGGCTCAGGATGGGGAACACGTGTATATCTGTGGCGAATTCATGTTGATGTATGGCAAAACCAATACAATATTGTAAAGTAATTAACCTCCAATTAAAATAAATAAATTTATAGTTACAATTTTTTTAAAAAATTGACTCATTGGAGAAGACTCTGATGCTGGGAGGGGTTGGGGGCAGGAGGAGAAGGGGATAACAGAGAGTGGCTGGATGGCATCACCAACTCAATGGACATGAGTTTGGGTGAAATCCAGGAGTTGGTGATAGACAGGGAGGCCTGGTGTGCTGTGACTCATGGGGTCACAAAGAGCCAGACATGACTCAGCAACTGAACCTAACTGAACTGAACTGATGGGACCAGATGCCATGATCTTAGTTTTCTCAATGCTGAATTTTAAGCCAAAAATTTCACTCTCCTCTTTCACTTTCATCAAGAAACTCTTTAGTTCTTTTTTGCTTTCTGCCCTAAGAGTAGTGTCATCTGCATATCGGAGATTATTGAGATTTTTCCCAACAGTCTTGATTCCAACTTATGTTTCATCCAGCCCAGCGTTTCTCATGATGTACTCTGCATATAAGTTAAATAAGTAAGGTGACAATATACAGCCTTNACTCAATGGACATGAGTTTGGGTGAAATCCAGGAGTTGGTGATAGACAGGGAGGCCTGGTGTGCTGTGACTCATGGGGTCACAAAGAGCCAGACATGACTCAGCAACTGAACCTAACTGAACTGAACTGATGGGACCAGATGCCATGATCTTAGTTTTCTCAATGCTGAATTTTAAGCCAAAAATTTCACTCTCCTCTTTCACTTTCATCAAGAAACTCTTTAGTTCTTTTTTGCTTTCTGCCCTAAGAGTAGTGTCATCTGCATATCGGAGATTATTGAGATTTTTCCCAACAGTCTTGATTCCAACTTATGTTTCATCCAGCCCAGCGTTTCTCATGATGTACTCTGCATATAAGTTAAATAAGTAAGGTGACAATATACAGCCTTGACGCAATCCTTTCCCTATTTGGAACCAGTCTGTTATTCCATGTCCAGTTCTAACTGTTATATCTTGACCTGCATACAGATTTCTCAGCAGGACGATCAGGTGGTATGGTACTCCCATCTCTTTAAGAATTTTCACAGTTTGCTGGGATCCACACAGTTAAAGGCTTTTTTATAGTCCATTAAGCAGAAGTAGATGTTTCTCAGGAACTCTCTCATTTTTTTTTTTGATGATCCAACAAATGTTGGCAATTTGATCTCTGGTTCCTCTGGCTTTTCTAAATCAAGCTTGAACATCTGGAAGTTGATAGTTCACATACTCTTGATGCCTGGCTTGGAGAATTTTGAGCATTACTTTGGTAGCATCTGAGTTGAGTGCAACTGTGCAGTAGTTTGAGCATTCTTTGGCATTGTCTTTCTTTGGGATTGGAAAGAAAACTGACATTTTCCAGTCCTTTGGTCACTGCTGAGTTTTCCAAATTTGCTGGCATATTGCATGCAGCACTCTCACAGCATCATCTTTCAGGATTTGAAATAACTCAACTGGTATTCCATCCCCTCTATTAAGTTTGTTCGTACTGATACTTCCTAAGGCCCACTATGCCAAGTACATCATGTGAAATGCTGAAGCACAAGCTGGAAGCAAGATTACCAGGAGAAATATCAATAACCTCAGATATGCAGATGACACCACCCTTATGGCAGAAAGTGAAGAAGAACTAAAAAGCCTCTTGATGAAAGTGAAAGAAGGGAGTTTAAAGTTGGCTTAAAATTCAACATTCAGAAAATTAACATCATGGCATTTGTTCCCATCACTTCATGGCAGATAGATAGGGTAACAGTGAAAGCAGTGAGAAACTTTATTTCAGGGGGCTCCAAAATCACTGCATATGGTGACTGCAGCTGTGACATTAAAAGAGACTTGTCTCTTGGAAACAAAGTTATGATCAACTTAGACAGTATATTAAAAAAGCAGAGACATTATTTTGCCAACATAAGTCCATCTAGTCAAAGCTATGATCTTTCCAGAAGTCATGTATGGATGTGAGAAAAGTGAAGTGTAAGTGTAAGTGAAGTTGGTCAGTCATGTCCAAATCTTTGTGGTTCCATGGAGTCTACTAGGCTCCCCAGTCCATGGGATTTTCAAGCAAGAATATTGGACTGTGTTGCCATTTCCTTCTCCAGGGACTTTTCCCAATCCAGGGATCAAAACCAGGTCTGCCACACTGTAGGCAGATGCTTTACCTTCTGAGCCACCAGGGATGCCCTTCCCTTGATGTGAAGAGTTAGTTGTGAGATGTGAGATGGATGTGAGAGTTGGAGTATAAAGAAAGCTGAGTGCCAAAACATTGATGCTTTTGACCTGTAGTATTGGAGAAGACTCTTGAGTCCCTTGGACTGCAAGGAAATCCAACCTCTCAATCCTAAAGGAAATTAGTCCTGAATATTCATCGAAAGGACTCATGAGGAAGCTGAAACTCCAATGCTTTGGCCAACTAATTAAAAAACCTGACTCATTAGAAAAGAACCTGATGCTGGGAAAGATTGAAGGCAGGAGGAGAAGGGGACAGCAGATGTCATGATGTTTGGATGGCAACAATGAGTAGAAGGACATGAGTTTGAGCAATCTCCAGGAGTTTGTGATGAACCAGGGAAACTGGCGTCCTGCTTTCCATAGGGTCACAAAGATTTGGACAGGACTGAGCAACTGTACTGAACAGAACTGACTATATATACTGTCTCTTATACACATCTAGATGTGTATAAGAGACAGTCTATTTCTCATGAAGTGATGGGACCAGATGCCATGATCTTTGTTTTCTGAATATTGAGCTTTAGGCCAACTTTTTCACTCTCCTCTTTCACTTTCATCAAGAGGGTCTTTNTATATATATATATATATATATATACATATATGTGTGTATATATATATATACACACATATATTGAAGCTGGCTGATTCTGTAATCAGCCAGTTTCAAAATGCAAATTCTCTCAACTGAAAATATTAATGATATAGCAAGAATAGCCTTTCCCAAAAGACACAGGTGGTCACACACACAAACAGCATAAAAATTCTTTAATAAAGAGTTTTGATTTTATAGTGTGCTACAGAGTTTGATATTCTGATAAAATGGCTAATATGTTTTAAAGAAAGTCACAATATAAAGCCCTTTCTAAGATTTATAATTCAACACAATTTTCTGAATGTTAAAGCTCTGCTGAATGTAATTTTGGTCTTCTCTATTTCAGAAAGCAATTTAAAACCTTACAAGGCATTAGAAATATTTCTTATATTTGTAGCCCATTAAATTTTATAAGGTACTCTCATATACATTGTCTTTTGATTTTCATGCAAACCCCTTGAAAAGCAAAGCATTATCATACCCAGTTAGCATAACTCATGGCATATAACAGGTCATTGTTGATAAATATTTGTTATTAGAACAAGTGAATTAACTCATGTATAACTTATAAGAAAGGTGAACTTAAAATAGTCAACTGTTTAGCTCAAGGTAACAGATTCTGAAGGCAGAACTTCAGACTTAATGTTAAACCTTCTTTCTCTTCATTGTGAATATGACCACCTGTCAAAATCATCATGCTCAAATTATACTTAAAAATAGAAAGGTGTAAATAATTTATTGGGCTTCCCTAGTAGCTCAGACTGTAAAGCATCCAATTGCAATGCGGGAGACCTGGGTTTGATCCCTGGGTCGAGAAGATTCCTTGGAGAAGGAAATAGCAACCCACTCCAGTATTCCTGCCTGGAAAATTCCATGGACAGAGGAGCTTGGTGGGCTACAGTCCATGGGGTCTCAAAGAGTGAGACAGGACTGAACAACTAACATACACACAAATAATTTATTATAGTGTAAATTGGCCATAAGATCTCAAATATTTAGTTTTATGTAAAACCAAAAATTTAATAAAATTTTACATTTAATAAATTTAATAAAAATTATATTGCCTTCAAAGGTAATATATATATATATAAATTCATTTATGCACATATTTAAATATATTTATTTGAAAGTTTACAGAACTTTGAGTTCAGTGTTGCTGGTGTGTAAAGCAATGGGAGCCACAGTCTCTGGATCCCACATTTTGTGGTATAGATGGCTTGGCAGGATGGTGAGGCAAAGAACCCTTTTCAGAAAGATATTTTTAAGTGTATAAAATAAACTATGAACATTGGGGTACACGTGTCTCTTTGAATTTTGGTTTCCTCGGTGTGTATGCCCAGCAGTGGGATTGCTGGGTCATAAGGCAGTTCTATTTCCAGTTTTTTAAGGAATCTCCACACCGTTCTCCGTAGTGGAGTTTGCATTCCCACCAACAATGTACGAGGGTTCCACAATGGAGTATTACTCAGCCATTAAAAATAATGCATTTGAATCAGTTCTAATGAGGTGGATGAAACTGGAGCCTATTATACAGAGTGAAGTGAACCAGAAAGAAAAACACCAATACAGTATACCAATGCATATATATGGAATTTAGAAAGATGGTAACCATAACCCTGTATGTGAGACAGCAAAAGAGACACAGATGTATAGAACAGTCTTTTGGACTCTGTGGGAGAGGGAGAGGGTGGGATGATTTGGGAGAATGGCATTGAAACATGTATAATATCATATATGAAATGAATAGCCAGTCCAGGTTCGATGCATGATACTAGATGCTTGGGGCTTGTGCACTGTGACAACCCAGAGGGATGGTATGGGGAAGGAGGAGGGAGGGGAGTTCAGGATGGGAAACACGTGTATACCTGTGGCAGATTCATGTTGATGTATGGCAAAACCAATAAGATATTATAAAGTAATTAACCTCCAATTAAAATAAGTAAATTTATATAATAAATAAATAATAAAAAATAAACTATGTAAATTATAGAGGAAAGTTGTTTAACTATAGTTCAATTCATGTTGAGACTCACCACATGGATAGTTAAATGAGAGTTATTTTAATTTTTGATCATTATCCATGACCTTTAGTGCTTTATGCCCTATTAGAAGGAAACTACTAATCTTTGTATAGCACACATGTATTTGTTCAAAGATGAAACAAAGGCAAAAATGTAAATTTTGTTTCTCAAAATACCAACAGCAACACATAACTAAATTGAACATTATGGTATCAAAAGTCATGATTAGGTAAGAATTATGGATCTTATTCCAAACACTTCTGGGTAAATCTGACTTAGTCATTTAATGTATTATCTCTACATTTCAAAGAGAGAAAGTAACATACACCCAACACTATTTCATGAATTGTTGTGAAGATAAAACCTACCAATACATAAAAAGAAACATTGAAATGTGTGTAACACTTAAAATGCAAGGTAGAATTTTATGAAATAAGCAATAAAGAATGACATTAAAAAATACACAAGGCCATAACGCCTGAAGTTATGTAATAGGATATAAATAGTAGAATAGCTAAAAAAAAAAAAACAACGAAGAATATCATAAAACATAAAGTTAATGTTTAATTGTCCAGTCCATGGTGTAGACATCTATGATAGCTGAGGATTGTAGTTTAATGAGTCACTATGGTCTGAGATGGTAAAGAAATGCTAATTTAAATGGGGAGCATTTTTTGAAGGAAGGAATAATGTAAAGATGGATGGAAGGAATCAAAGATAGAAGAGATGGAGAGAAGAAGGAAAGACTTTTAAAAATATCTCTGTCACAGTATTCTTAAGAAAATTAGCAATAACAAATCTAAAAATATTGACATATATTCAGCATTCAGTATATGATAGCTATTATTATAACTTTTCCTCAGGCAGACTTTGCAAGAGAGCAACTTTAGATTGCAACACCGATCATGAGAAATATATGCCTATATATGTTTTACAATAAAAATAAAAGATTTAATAACAAAATTCTTAAATAGCAGTCATTTTGGTGCAAGTGCTTGATTTCTACTCTAACCAGCTAAAGCCACAAAGATGATTTATTTAAATAATTAAGAGTATCTGATGAAACTTAAGACCCTACAAGAAAAAACAGACATAGAAAAGTCATCTACAAAAATCACAAGGACTCAAGTCTCTGTGACAAAAAGCACTCACATCATAACTAGCAAATAATTAGAAATCTGACAGAGGAGATACATGTATGCTGTCCTGTTTGTAAAATATTCTAGTTGATATTCACTGAGAATACATCTATAACCCTCATGAGAGTAGGGTATTCCTGGTTTTAGAAATAAAAGCTACTATTTTTTTCCCCCTGATTTAGTCAAAAGGTCACTGCAAATCACACAAGTCAGAAAAAAGGTGGACAGCAAACCAGAGGATTATGCATGCATAAGCACACATGTATGCCTGTGTTTGCTTATGAATATTTATTTAGACTTATGTAAAAGGACTTCCCTGATGGCTCACTGGTAAAGAATCTGGCTGTCAATGCAGGAGACTCTGGTTTGATCCCTGGATCAGGAAGATCCCCTGGAGAAGGAAATAGCAACCTACTCCAGCATTCTTACCTAGAGAACCTACAGACAGAGGAGCCTGGTGGGATATAATCCATGGGGTTGCAAAGGGTTGGACATGACTTAGTAACTGAACAACAACATTATGTAAAAATTTTGTGAAACATATAGAAAAAACATAATTCACACACACATGGACACACATGCACACCCACCCTACCTTAAAGAATTATGTCCTAAATCTCCCATTTATTAGAATCCAAAAATAGTGCTATCTCAGTTGTGCCCTTACCAGTGTATATCTGCTTTGTTTTATTTTTCAAGTCTTAAGAAGATGATACACAGTGCTACACAAATTGATTTACAAAATCACTCTGTCTTATATACATTTTTGAAAACAATATACTTGAAAATCATTTCCTTTTAGTCTGCTTATTTCACGTTCTGGCTCTACTATACACTAACATATTCTTATTGAATACATTTGCATTTTCTTCAGTTTATTTACCACTGGATATTAAGTAAATTAGCATACACATACACATTACCAACATAACTAGAGAAAAACCAGTTTATTTATTCTCTTCAACCACAAAGAATTTCAGTAAATTGTTTTACTAAGCATTTTACTCTATTTATTGTTCATTTATATTTCTTCTTCTGGGGTTAACCTGTTCATGTTCACAGGTATCATAGAATCCTCAAGTAACATTGGAAAAGCTAGCACATGGGAGCTGTTTGTCAAGATGTACAAAAACAAAACATCAATATGGGCTATCAAAAATGAAGGGTAAACTAATTATCAACCTGTCAATCCTACCACACACAACTGTAAGAGATTTCTAAAACCGGCCAGACTTGAATTTGAGTTGACCCTCAGACCAGCTTCTGTTTTCCTTCATCCTTATAAATTGATAAAGTTTAGACACATTTCATTTCTACTTAATGAAATGAGAAGAAAAAGTAGATTGAGTTAAATGGTCACGTGACTGAATCAACAGTTTATAGACTACCATTGTTTTGCCTTGCATTGGTTATATTGTTGTTTGGTTCCATAGAAAATGTGTCAACCATGCCGATGTGATGAAGAAATGACATTCCAGAATCACTGATAAAGAAAGCAAAAATAATGAAAAAAAGATAGCAGACCTGTGAGACAAAGCCTTCTTCCTCACTTTTTGTTTTCCTCTTTTTTTTTTTTTTTTGGTTAAGAATGAGAAAAAAAGTTGCTACCATGGGTCATAGAAAAAGATGCCTAAACAGTAAATAACATTCCATCATGTTTCCTAACATTGTGTTTCCTAACTTTTTTTCTTAATTAATTATACACGTTACCCATTTTGACTATTCAAATTTATTTGTGAGGAAAAACAAAGCAACTCCAGAGTAAGTCTTTGGTCACACTTCACATTACGAAGGACCGATAACAGGCCATGGTGGGAGGAGGGTGTTGTTAAATCTAACTGGTCTCTGCATTTTCTGTATAAACCTTGCCAGAACACCCCAAAGGAAAACATCCTTGATGTATATTGTCTCCCTTATCCTTATTTTCATTCTGTCTGACAACACTAAATCACGGATCTTCCTCTTACATTCTGCAAATGTGTATTCGAACATCTGGTCCTTTCTCATGTCAACTACTTGGCTGAATGTCATCTACTAAGTTTTGTCATTGTCTCCCAGTATCATAAATGCCCTTCCATTATCTGCAGCTTGGTCCCTTCCAGTCACTTTACATTAGTCCTGTTTGGTTTATGGGCCTCTGTAGTTTGATCACACGTTTACTAATTTCTCTATCAAGCAACCTTTATATCTGCTAAGCATACACACTACCATGTGTAAAATAGATAGCCAATGGGAATTTGCCATATGACTCAGGGAACTCAAACAGGGGGTTTGTAGCAATTTAGAGGGGTTAGAAAGGGTGGGAGGGAGGCACAAGAGGGAGGGGACATACATATACCTATGGTTAAATCATGCTGATNTCTGTAGTTTGATCACACGTTTACTAATTTCTCTATCAAGCAACCTTTATATCTGCTAAGCATACACACTACCATGTGTAAAATAGATAGCCAATGGGAATTTGCCATATGACTCAGGGAACTCAAACAGGGGGTTTGTAACAATTTAGAGGGGTTAGAAAGGGTGGGAGGGAGGCACAAGAGGGACGGGACATACATATACCTATGGTTAAATCATGCTGATGTATGACAGAAACCAATAAATGTTTCAAAGCAATTATCCTTCAATTAAAATATGAGTAAATTTAAAAAGATGTTAGAAAAAGTTGTCACCCAACTTAAAGTTCCACAATATTTTAGTTTGAATAAAAATCAAAAGGCTAAAATTTAAATGCATTCAATTTAATTACATGGTCATTGATTTATTGATGATCATGTAAATGTCATTATTTACTCATGTAATTCCTTAAAGGATGAGACCATAAGCTCATTGCAAGGTGATTTTCTCATTTCATTAAGATTTGATAAACAACCTTGATATAAAGTAATTCACTGCTCACATATTTTTATCCTTCCTTGGGAATATTCTCTGTTTAAGAACCATAGATTTACTATATGCAATATGATAGTAAATTTTTTAATAAATGTGATCCTGCTTCTTGAACAGCACTGAAATGGATGATAAACGACTTGTGCTAACATAAATATGAAGGCAGTAATATTGGAAAAGTGACTGCTTTGGTTTTCTGTCAAACCTTTTGACTGATGTTGGCATACACTAGACCTTTTCCTTCCTAACTTTACTTTTTAAGGGCATGAAAAAAAAATCACTTAGCTTACTTCAAAAACTGTCATGTATTTACTTTTGTTTAACTTTTTTTTTTGCTTCTATTTTGATCTCATATGTGTATCTTCTGTCCTTTGGCGATTGTATTATATTTATTCTTAATGTCTTGATGAAACAATTGGACACTTTTATTGACTCTAAATTTACCATTCATCTTCTGCCTAAAATTATCTCATTCTTAACCTGGATTTTACCACTTTCTAATCTAGATAGATTCTGTTTATCCCATACAGCTAAAAGTTTGCCCAGAAAATATGGCCACATTTTAATTTTATAATATGTGGTTAGCTATAAGCTCTGACTCAAAAGTTGAACTCAAATTTATGCACTTGAAATGTAATGTTTCAAAAACTCCAAGTTCAGTGACATAACAACAAATTATCCAATACCAAGCCCTTGGATATCACAGTAGTGATATCCAACAATTTTGTTATAATTATATTTGAAGGCAGTAACTCAGAAGAAAAGTGATGGTATTTTTACAGACAAATAAAAGGGGGTAAATAATAATCACTAAATGAAAAATGGGCAAATATTTAAGAGAGTAGGTGCAGATGAGTTTTATAGCCAGGAATTATGTGAAAGAAGATGAAAGAACAAGGAATTAGTAGTAATAAGGGAAAAGAAGAATCAGAGCTATGGGTTCATAATTTCTACAAAGGAATCTAATTGAGTTGCCAGCAAAATTCTTTCTGAGTTACCTAGATTAGGGTTCCCCACAAAGGTGACCTAAAACCAGCTACTTGATGAGGTTTTGGAAAGTGGGAATTAAAGTGTACTGGATACTGAAATTATCATCTTCATCTCTATGAAGAAGATTATTGGAGGCCAGGACAATAAAAGGAAGGGATTAAGGCAGTCTACCATTTAAACTTAAGTTGACAGGTAAGAGAGGAGAAACTTAAGACAATGCCAAAGTTTAAACATAAATGACTGGGAGAATAATGATGTTATTAGCATAAATAGCAAACTCCAGGAGGAAGTTTGGTTTGGAGAGGAACATGAGTTTAAATTCAAACCAACTGAATGTGAAATGGCAGCAGGACACCCAAGTGAAAATTTAGTGAATCAATTGAACACCTAGACCTGAAGCCCACAGGACAGGACAGGACTTTAGGAGATCAATAGAGCTTTGGAAATCAGTTTCAAAGGAAGGATATTAAAGCCATGAAATTCTAAGGTTAAAAAAAGAGAAAAGATAGAAGAGGGTCATGGAAAAAGCCTAAGGAAGTTCCACATTAGCAGCAGAAATAGGATAGAGAGTCTTAAAAGAGGCTGATGAGATATTTGAGAGGCATTAAGAGAACCAAAACAAAGACATCAATAAAGAAGCTTGTAAGTATGAGAAGTGGTGAATACAATCAAAATAAACTGAAAGGGTGAGGACTGAGGAAAGGTCACTGTATTAACTTGGATCTAGATGCAGCTAAATAGTTTATACAAAGGCATTTTTTTTCTCTTATATTAGTAATCTAGAGGACAATGATCCTGCTTTATAAGGTTGTTAGAAATGCAATCTCTTTATTGCTCCTAGG
The DNA here is from genome assembly GCA_006410675.1 of Oreotragus oreotragus. Taxonomy (NCBI): domain Eukaryota; kingdom Metazoa; phylum Chordata; class Mammalia; order Artiodactyla; family Bovidae; genus Oreotragus; species Oreotragus oreotragus. The sequence goes on from SJYX01009912.1 coordinate 183,540, forward strand.
ATATTGCTCTCTTCTGTAAGGTTCCTGATGGCTTCTCACAGAATTCACATCCTAGGAAACCATATGGAGAAAGAGAAGGAACAAGGTGTGACCTCGAAGGGACATACATCACTTCCCTTCACATTCTTTTGACTAGAACTTATTGACACGGCTACAGTTAGCTGCAATGTAGGCTACAGCTGAATATTTATGTATATAACTAAAAATTCCATCATAATTGAAGAAGAGGAGGGCAAATATTCACTGTCACTGTCAGTGAATTTCCTTGAACTTCACTCTGATTTAGATGACCATTCTCCATATTCTCAAAATAAATGGTCCTAGTATTTACCACATTGATCTGAATTATTTTGTTTAGATATTTTTCTTTTCAAACAATCAGTACCTTGAGGGCATGGAATTTGACATAGTAATCTTTATATTCTTTCTCTCAATGATAGTACCTGGTAATAATACATAATAAATAAATCAATAATATTTGATGAATGGATGAAACAGACAACAATAAAAGTAGATACTGTATTGGTACAACTTTTATAATTTAAGACAAAGAATGAAAAAATATTTCCTCTAATGAATGTACAAATGTTCTGGAATATTTTTAGGATACCATCAAAAGCTTTTGTTTTGAAACTCCTTTGAAATAATTAACATAATAAGCTCTGTGACTTAGACAAGGAAGAAAAAATTTCAGAGGAGAAAACATCTAAATTGATTAAAACAATAAGTAAGGAAAGTACAGGTTGTTCAATATCCATTATGTGGATACACACAGTAAAAATCTGTGTCTGTGACTTGCAATTTTATTTATCCTTTACTAAAAGCTGCCCTACCCATGGATATTCTGATATAGGCAATACTGAACTTTTTCATGGATAAAACATAGTATAAGGGTATTTATTCAGATGTAATAGTATTTAGAATCTGTCACTAAATGACACCACTTTTAAGTGAATGAAACACCATAAAATGTATATTTATGACTAGACTGACATGCAGATTTCAACTGGAAGGACCTCAGTTTGTGGTGAAAACAACTTTCACCTGTAATCGTAAGTTGCCTTGAAATCAGGAGGTTCTTCTAGGTGAACAGCTAGCAGAGCCAACACTTGGCTTTCAATTATTTCTTTGCCCATCTGGAAATATATACCCTAAGCTCAAAAACTTTAAAACCAACTTGAAGACCCAGAAAAGACTTAGGGGCAAAACTAGGTTAAAGCCTGAGACCTATTTTAAGGAAAAAAAAAAATTATTCTGCAGTCAGTTGATAGTGTTCTATACAATGAATTAAAACAAAATCCATATGCAAAAAGTAGCACTAGTAATACCCTTCCTAATGTTATAAAGATATCTCTTCTCAGCAGCCAAAATTACAATGTTGAAATATTAAAGTCAGTCTCATTAAAGTTCAGAATAAATAAAAAGGTTCTGGAAAATTTGAGAAGCACATTAAGAAGTTGGAAGAAAAATATACAAACAGCTCATACAACTAAAAAAAGAAATCAAAAAATGGGCAGAAGATTTAAATAGACATTTCTCTGAAGAAGACA
>SJYX01009912.1:185153-201398 GCA_006410675.1 Oreotragus oreotragus
ACATGGAACAACAGATTGGTTCCAAATAGGAAAAGGAGTGCGTCAAGGCTGTATATTGTCACTCTGCTTATTTAACTTATATGCAGAGTACATCATGAGAAATGCTGGGCTGGAAGAAGCACAAGCTGGAATCAAGATTGCCAGGAGAAATATCAACAACCTCAGATATGCAGATGACACCACCCTTATGGAAGAAAGTGAAGAGGGACTAAAAAGCCTCTTGATGAAAGTGAAAGAAGAGAGTGAAAAAGTTGGCTTAAAGTTCAACATTCATAAAACGAAGATCATGACATCTGGTCCCATCACTTCATGTGAAATAGATGGGGAAACCGTGGAAACAGTGTCAGACTTTATTTTTTGGGTCTCCAAAATCACTGCGGATGGTGACTGCAGCCATGAAATTAAAAGACACTTGCTCCTTGAAAGGAAAGTTATGACCAACCTAGACAGCATATTCAAAATCAGAGACATTACTTTGCCGACAAAGGTCCACTGATGCTTTTGAACTGTGTTGTTGGAGAAGATTCCTGAGAGTCTGTTGGACTGCAAGGAGATCCCACCAGTCCATTCTAAAGGAGATCAGCCCTGGGTGTTCTTTGGAAGGACTGATGCTGAAGCTGAAACTCCAGTACTTTGGCCACCTCATGCGAAGAATTGACTCATTGCAAAAGACTCTGATGCTGGGAGGGACTGGAGGCAGGAGGAGAAGGGCATGACAGAGGATGAGATGGCTGAATGGCATCACGGACCCGATGGACGTTAGTCTGAGTGAACTCCGGGAGTAGGTGACGGACAGGGAGGCTTGGCATGCTGCTATTCATGGGGTCGCAAACAGTCGGACACGACTGACTGACTGAACTAAACTGAGAAGCAGATATTCTTATAAACTAGACATTATATGGCACATATTTTGCACTTAGGCCTGTCTATGTCTTTGCTCAGTTAACTAGATAACCTGGCACACATACATTTTTGACCTAAGAATAAATTTAGATCATCTTCAGTAGATATTATAAACTATATGTGAGTCCTCTGCCATCAGAACTGAATAAATTTACTTTCATTCATCTGTGTCTACATTCATCTACATGCATCTTCATCATCATCTACATCAATAAACCATAATTCTTGTGGTTTACAATATCACACCTACAGTTACTTCTCCAACAGACTTAGCTTTGGGATCCAGTACAGTTTAGCCTAAAGTCTATCAATTAGCATTTTTACTGTTATTTCCTGCTATAGATTATTAGTTTATGGAGCAAGAACAAAAATAAAACTGGCTTTAAATGAAATATTAAAATGGTAAAATTATGTTTATTGATATGTTTAAGTGTTTATTTATAAAAAGAAATCATTCTAATAACATATTTGAAATAGATTAAAACAAGTTATATGCTGTCAGTTTATCCTTTTTTCCATTTAAAATCCCTCATGTTCAATGAGCAGATCTTTAACTCTCTGAGCTGTGTCTCATACCCTACATTATTTGGTTCCATCCCTTAAGACTGATCCAAGTCCCTCAGGACCTTTGGCTGAATAGTTCAGTCTGTACGCCAGCACATACTTAAAGAATATTCATGATCTCTTCTCAGTCAAATTTCCTTTTGACCAAAGCCACACATCCTCTTTCATTTGCATTTCTCAAATATTCCTATAAACATGGTTGAGTTATCTTAAATTAAGTAGGACAGAAATAAATTAATCAAAAAAGCAAGATTTTATCCTTTTGTAGACTTGAATTTAGTGTAATAAAATTAACAAAGTAAGTTTCAGAATATGGTGAGAAAACACCCTGTGAATCCTGATCACTGTGATAGCTAAATATTGGAGTTTTTATCATTGCTTTTGTATGTATTAATATTTGTATGGTTGATACCAGAAGGGCTAATTGCTATTTGAGAAGCAAACAAAAAACATCAGCTTGGTTGACATTAGAGGAAATTTGAGACTCATAGTTCTTACTGCTTTGAGATGTTTACCCGCTTATTCTGGAAACTCTGAGGCTGTTTGTCTGTCTAGTGAATGGATGACCTCATAGGTTGGATTCTCCAGGAAGTTGACTGTGAGATAAGATTAACACACCTGGGAAATAATAAATACCTTTGGGATCAACATTGGTTAGGGGAAGGAAAGGAAGTAGAAATGGACAGGGGAACAAGTTGCACTTAATGTAGTCTCTGAAGGTCTTAGAGTGATCTTTGAATTGGGAGGCCCTGGGCTTCCCAGGTGGCATTAGAGGTCAGGAATTCGTCTGCCAATGCAGGAAACATAATGAGACCTGGGCCCAATCCCTGGGTCAGGAAGATCCCCTGGAGGAGGGCATGGAAACCCACTCCAGTATTATTGCTTGGAGATGCCCTTAGACAGAGGAGCCTGGAGGGCTAAAGTCCATGGGGTCACAAAGAGTCAGACATGACTGAAGTGACATAGCATGTATGCATGCAGAGTTTTCATGAATTGGAGCAAGAGGCCTGGACTTAACATCTCCATATCAACCAGATGTTTGATGCAGGTTGCACAAAAAAGTGATTTGACCTTACAAGGGACAGTGCACTTCATCTGAGGCAATTCAGAAGAGGCTGAATAGTTAAAGACTGACAACTAGCAGTCAGTCCATCAACTTGAAGAACAAGCCTTTCCACTTGAAGGAGGTCTAGAAAACACATGATAGCATGGACTACAGATACACCAGCAAAACAAGCTGCGAAAGTCTGGGAGACTCAGTGCAGCTCCTCTGATTCATCATTAACGTCCAAAATTCTTTCTTTAAGTATTATCCCCTCACTGTTTCTCTTTTGAAATAAAACTGTCTACATCAAACACATTAAATCGCTTGTATTTATGAACTAAATTAATCTGTTTTGTCACTCTGTAAAGAATGTGCTCTTAATGGGCATCTTTTTGAAAGGAACTTTTTGGAGGGGGTAATGTTCAAGTTGCTAGGTGGAAAAGAGTCCTTTAAAATAGATATTTACACAGTTATCTGTAACTGAATCACTGAGGAAATCTTGGGTAAGTTTTTCAGAATTAATCACAGGATATCAGAGGCTAAAGCGTCTGCCTCTAATGTGGGAGACCTGGGTTCGATCCCTGGGTCGAGAAGATCCCCTGGAGAAGGAAATGGCAACCCACTCCAGTGTTCTTGCCTGGAGAATCCCATGGACAGAGGAGCCTGGTGGGCTACAGTCCACGGGGTCACAAAGAGTCGGACAAGACTGAGTGACTTAACTAACTAACTAACTAATGTGTAATATAAAGGACTCAAAAATAATCTTCATAAATGCCATCATTTGATGCTTGCGTAAATAAAATTACCGTCATTTTCATCTTATCTGTACTTTAAAATACCATTATCAGAGAAAGTACAATGCATATTTAGATAACTGATCCTTTTCACCTAACCATCCATCTATTAAACACACGTTTTCTGAGAACATTTTATATGCCTCTACTTGTACTAAAAGCTTGGGACACAAACTTATTAGTCACTAGAACAAGTAGTTTACTGTTCAATAATGGAGAAAAACAAAATATAAAACATACAGGAATGACAGTAAAGACGTGCACAAATTTTAGTGGTGACTAGAGGAAAGCTTTGTGGGAAAGCAGAAAGATTGGCACTAGAAATGAATCTTTAATAACATGTAGATTTTCTCTTTTTTTCCACAGAAAACAAAAGAATGTTTAAAGCAAGAGATATAGGTAGTAAAAGAACCCTCTCTCTTCCACCTAAGTTATAACTGTTACTTAAAAGTTTGTTTCATATTAAGCATATTAAAGTATTATGTGTTTCTTAGTGCTCCTACACATGAGACAAAACAGTCTTAAGGGTGCATTTTAATAGAAATCCCCATGCAGAATAAATGGGAGAATTACTACAAAATGGCAGCACTTTAAATTTATTGAAAGCTGTTGTATAGAATCCTTCTCAGTTATATTTCATTCACCACTCTCACCACTAAGCTTCAGGTTTCCTCATCTCAAAAGTGAGATTTATTTGAATGAAGAGAGTGGTTCCTTTGAAATTGAATATTTTGTGAATTCACTTGAAATCCACCTAAGAGACATCTTATATTTTCCTTTTTTTCATAAAGTCTGCATCTTTGGCCTTTACAAATTACTCCAAGCCAACAGTATAACTGGAATAATGCAAAAACATTTATCAAGAAGTTTTCTAGGATATATTTAGGTACATGTCATTTGTGCAAAGGACAGACACAACTATTTTAAAACTGAAGTTACTTGGTGAAGACAACAAAAATAGTTTAAATTTATACTCAATGGTCCTATTCTTTACTTTTGGTTTCCATCTGCTGCAGTGGCATGTTTATTGCAATTATGTCCCCCCCCCCAAATGTTCTTTGCATTTATAAAAATAATGAAAATAATAACTTTTATATATCAATAATCCTATTTAACTCACTTAATGATCTATGGAAGGAAGGAAGGAAGGATGAAAGAAATAAGGAAGGAAGAGCAAATAGACAAGTGAGTTTAGTCAACATTGCAGAAATCATTTCTGGACATTTGGATAAGCTCACCCTCATGTACTTTAGACTTTGCTGTAAGATTTGTTAAAATATTTAAGCATGATTCAACAGAATACCTTTATCAATGCATACTTTCACTATATCCTGTTTAACCACTAATTCATATATTTGAAAACTGCTTACAAATTTGTTGCAGTTACATGTCTAATATTAGCATTAATAATTTGAATCATTCTTACATTTTTGGATGGGAAAACTTCTCTATAAACTGACAGGTTTTAGGCAAAATTGTAACATTTATGTATATTTTGGTTTATTTTCAATAAAGCTACAGTCAGTAGAATTCAGAGCCCTAATACATGTGTATCATTTTGATTTCTAATAGACTGATTGTTTAATTAGACAATAGTGTAGCTTCTAATATGATCTTTTAATGCAAATAATTTTCTCATGATTTATTGTTAAATATCTGCAAGATAAGGGGGAAATACTAAGAAAAACTTTAGGTTGAATTGAAATGACAATAGAGATGTAGAAATTCATAGAAGGACAAAAATTTTTCACCTGCTAGGCAAGTATCTTTTAACACATATATATGGAATTTAGAAAGACGGTAACGATAACCCTGTATGTGAGACAGCAAAAGAGACACAGATATATAGAACAGACTTTTGGACTCTGTGGGAGAGGGAGAGGGTGGGATGATATGGGAGAATGGCATTGAAACATGTATACTATCATGTAAGAAACGAATTGCCAGTCTAGGTCCGATGCAGAATACAGGATGCTTGGGGCTGGTGCACTGGGATGACCCAGTCAGATGGTATGAACAAATTTGTTGCAGTTACATGTCTAATATTAGCATTAATAATTTGAATCATTCTTACATTTTTGGATGGGAAAACTTCTCTATAAACTGACAGGTTTTAGGCAAAATTGTAACATTTATGTATATTTTGGTTTATTTTCAATAAAGCTACAGTCAGTAGAATTCAGAGACCTAATACATGTGTATCATTTTGATTTCTAATAGACTGATTGTTTAATTAGACAATAGTGTAGCTTCTAATAGGATCTTTTAATGCAATTAATTTTCTCATGATTCATTGTTAAATATCTGCAAGATAAGGGAGAAATACTAAGAAAAACTTTAGGTTGAATTGAAATGACAATAGAGATGTAGAGATTCATAGAAGGACAAAAATTTTTCACCTGCTAGGCAAATATCTTTTAACACATATATATGGAATTTAGAAAGACGGTAACGATAACCCTGTATGTGAGACAGCAAAAGAGACACAGATATATAGAACAGACTTTTGGACTCTGTGGGAGACTAGATGTGTATAAGAGACAGGGCAACATCAATGCAAAAGATCCATTCCTATTTGCTCAGTTGTAACAACACAAGCGCTCTGTTTTAATTCTCATGTTCAACATTTGCAATTTTTAAACCAATTTCAATTATGTTAACCTTAACCTATGCACACATCGTTCAAGCTTAAATCACAAAAATGTGTACTTTTTTTCTCAGTATTCAAGAGCTCTACCAGTAAAGTTAGAAGCCTTGTGATCTGCCTTCAAATCCACATCTTTAGATTGTGCTAAATTGAATCAGAATGTATGGGATTATTTTAAGAACATGTGTTATTTAATGTGGCAAAGCAATAGAGGCTTTTAGCATTTGTTTCAAACCAAGGAATAGTTATTAATGTGTCCTCACAGATTATTTGTTTGCTATAAGGAAAAAGTAGTAAATGTACATTACAGATGAATGTAACATTTTGACCTTGCATGCATGCATGCTAAGTCACTTCAGTCTTGTCTGATTCTGTGATCAGTGGACTGTAGCCCTCTGTCTCTGTCTGTGGAATTCTCCAGAGAAGAATATGGGAGTGGGTGGCCACTTCCTCCTCCAGGGAATCTTCCCAACCAAGAAATCCAACACTGATCTCCTGCTTGGCAGGTGAGCCCTTTACCACTAGTGCCACCAGGGAAACCCAACATTTTGACCAGGTGATCAAAATTAACGTCTCCAGTGAGGGACAGATATTCATCACGTGTCCTTAGATGAAAAACCATAAGAAAGGTACAGTCTTATTTACATAATATTCAGACTGTGAATGTACAACTGGAATCTGCTCATGAGGAAAATTAAAATAAAATAAAAATGAGGAACATTTTCCTGGTAATAATAAAAACAATAATATTAACAGTAATAATAATATATATCTTTTGAATTATCAGTACATTAAAGGATAAAAAGTGAAAAAGACTGAAGAGTCATGAGAAGTAAATTCAATATTTTGCCTTTGACTAGCTTCTGTACTGGAGAGTAAACAACAATAAACTATAAGGTTATTTTTTTTAAAGAATAAGGAGAGTAGATAAAATATTAGATCATTTTAAAATTTTCTGAGTGATAACTGCTTTGTGATTATGTAAGAGAATAGTATACTTATTTATAATAAATGTCTATGAAGATGTTCATTGGTTAATGGACAAGATCTATGCAATTGCTCTAAATTTTTTAAGAAAATTACACACATACACACACACATCCAATGAAAGAGACAGTGAAGGAGATAGATGGAGAATGAGAGAGAAATGTAAAAGCAAATGGGACAAAATGTTAGTAATAGGCAAGCTTGGGTAAAAAGTATAAGAGTTCTTTGTACTATTCTTATTCTTCCATATTTCTGTAATTTAAAAACAATTTTAATAAAAATCTTAAAAAATTGCAAATAAAAGCAAAGCATATATTTTGAAAAATGCACATATAGTACTCTGCCGATTTTTAAAATAATTAAAAGAAAAAAAAGAACAATGAATTGTAGGAACAGAGCTCCGAATTATGGAACAAGATGCTCTATGTATTTGATGTCATCATTCGATGAGTATCTAATGTATGTCAGATGTAATGATTATAATTTCTTCATCAGCATCCCTAGCCCAATAAACCTTATTAACTGTCACAGATGAAGAAGGTGAAACATGGAAAGTTTATCTAACTTTTACAACTATGTAAAGCTGCAGACCAAAGTTTAAAGGCAGAAATACAGACTGCATTCATTATATTTTCATTATATCAAAACTGCTATTTATCTGGTCCACATTTTCACTGTACAAACAAGAAATGTAAAGTCTTAAAGATATGAAATGACTTGACTCACAAACATGACTCACTGTTGGTCTAGACTGCTACTGTGACTGATAAATTAACTGATCATGCATAGAAAAACAGTGTAAGTGATGTTGACCAAGATACCCAATACCATCTGAATGGCCTAGGCAAACTGATTTGGTTACAGTGAGAAACTAGGGAAAATATATGTGCCTAGATTATTGTTAAACACCCTTGATTCTTTTAACATTTATTAATTCATGACATATACATTTTAGAATAATTTTTCTCAATTAAATTACAGCATATATACATAAAAGTGGGCAACTCACAAGTTTAAATCTCATTTATTTTTTGTAAAGTGAGCAACACTTAATATTGTTTTCCAGATCAAAGAACAGATGAAAGAATAGAACACAAGCAGCACCCAAGAAGCCTCCAATTTCTCCCTCTCATAGAAGGAAACTTCTACTGTGACCAGTCACTGAAATTACTTTGGCCTGTCTTGGAACATTTTATAATTATGTCATGAAACAAACTTTTGTGTTTGTCTCCTTTTATGCAGTATTTGTGTGATGTAATCAGGTTTCCATTGAAGTAATTTATTCATTTTCATTATTGTGTAGTATTTCTTTGTGACTATACTACCACATAATTGTTGACTTTACTGTTGATGAATACTTGGAAAATCATGAGCAATACTGATCTGTATGTACATCCTTGTACTAGAGAAGGAAATGGCAACTCACTCTAGGATTCTTGTCTGGAAAATCCCATAGACAGACAAGCCTGGAGGCTACACTTCATGGGGGTCACAAAGAGTTGGACACAACTGAGTGACTGAGCACTTCCTTGTATATGCTTTTTGTTAGCAAAAATATGCATTTCTGTTACACTTATGCCTAGGAAAAGTTTAGCTGAAATATTATTAAGATTTAATAGATATTGCCCAACAACTTTCCAAAGGGCATGTGTCAATTCATACTCCTTAGTATAGTATAGGGAGAGTTCCAGTTATTCCAAATTCTTGCCATTGCTGACTCTTACAATTGTCTTTATTTTTAATTTTATTTTAGTTATTTGATAGGTATATAGTAGAGTCACATTGTGATTTTATTTAAAGTCTCCTAATGACTCTTCACATATTAATTGGTTGTTTGGCTATCCTGCTCATGGAGTACCTGTTCCTGTTTTTATCTGTATATTATTTAATCTTTTTCTTATTGAGTAATAAGAGTAGGACTCATTATGTATCAGAACCTTTCCTGGTTATATGTATTCCAAATATCTTCTATTGTATCGTTTTCTCTTTCTCCCTCTTAATGACATATTTTGATGAACACATTAATGAATTAACTCCAACATATCCATATTTTTATTATGGCTACTGAATTTGTATCCTATTGTGTTCCAAAGATCATGGAATCTCCCAGTGTTTTTTTTTTTTTTTTGTCCCTAGAGTTGTTCCTCTTTACCTTTTAAGTCTACAGATCAAATGACTTGGGGACTGGGCTTCACAATGATTTCACAATGACTTCTACTGAATTTACTGTTAGAACCCTATCTGATTTCTCCACTGAATAAATTTGCCCTATTAACATAGTTTTATGCAGCCTGGGTCATAGCACAGCCCAGGTCAAACTTATCAAACTTTCTGAAATACCAAGGGGTAGAAAATATAAATCTTAGGAAAATGACACCTCCTTATCTATGTGTGGAGTACTGAGGGAAAATGTTCTAGCACCTGGGTTTTGGTAATATTTTCTCCAGGAAAAATTTAAACTTTGTACATAAAGTTAGTTTGAGCCAATCAGTAAAAATATGCACAGGAGTTGAATATTAAGGTCAGAAGGTGGTTTGCTACAGCAAGATTATAAATTTAAGAAATGCAGACTATTTGAAGGGAGCACTTCAGGCCCTCTTATGATTGTTGTGTAGAGTTTAATTTGACATAGTTATTTTTCATCCAAGCATGGGTATTACTATGATATGGTTGATTAAACTTGCAATCAGACAAATTTCTGGGCTGAAATGGACACTTGTCCTCTTCTCTTTATTGAGAAATTTGCAGTCTGTTCATTTACTTCCCAGTTACACAGCATGCCTTCATCTACTAATTAATAATTTCAGTTTAAAATGTTGCTTTCTTAATGTGCTTAACATTACATTGCTCCCTTCTTATTCAAATAACCCAAGCTCTTTATGCAGGGACACAGCATCTATTATCTTTTGGTTTAATATATAGTCCCCATAGACTTCAAGTTCATAATTAGCAAGAGTTTTAAATGAAAGTAACAGCATGACCATAGGTTAATAGAGCTGCCTTTACCACTTTTGCTCCCCTAAACTCAAAGCAAGATTTTTTTTTTTACCTTTTTAACCACTTGAATTATTTTCCTATGTGGTCTCTACATTAAATATTTTATACCCTTGGAGGACATTTTGCTGCTTCCTGATAGCCAAGTCAAGCTCATAATCACATTAAATCTTTGGGGTATGGTATCATTAAATACCTACAACCCAATTTTTATTGCAAATTGTTTAAACCAATGAACTTTTTCTGGAGATACTAAAATGCCAAGGTATAAAATAGAGTGAGGCCTGTTTCAAAGTGTAAATTTAGAATACTTTGAACTTCCAATTGAAACCTAAGCTATGAAAAGATTTCTATCTTTGTCAGCATGACAGGCTTCTCTGGAGGCTCAGAGGGTCTCTCTGGTGGCTCAGATAATAAAGAATCTACCTAAAATCGAACCTGCATGAGACCTGGGTTCTATCTGTGGGTCCCACTCCAGTATTCTTGCCTGGAGAATCCCATGGACAGAGGAGTCAGGTGAGCTACAGTCTGTGGTGTCCCAAAGAGTCAGACCCAATAAGCGATTAACACTGGAGTTAGTTTATTTAGCAAATACACATAGCATACAGTAGCAAGGTTTTCACTAGGCATTGTGCAAATTAACAAATCTCCCTAACACACCTATGATGTAGGTACTTTATGATTCACACTTCACAAGTAAGAAAAGGGAAGTGATACAAAGTTAAATAATCAAGTAACTTGCCCATGGTTGCACAGCTGGAAAATAGTGTTCCACCAGAGAGTCTGCCTCCATAGTTCATGCTCTTAAACTGCTTTACTAATTTTAAAGAGGTCTATATTGAAGATGAAGTAACTTACACCCCAAGCAGACTTGATCCTTTCCTGACTTGAAACTTTGATGCCAGTTCTCATATAGAGGGGTTCATTTTTGTTTCAAAAGCTTTTTCCCTGCCTTGCTCCTTATCAGAATTTTCTGACCTGTTTTACATAATGTTCTAGAAATGAAGTCTTACACTATTTTGTTTTGCTTTATTTTCCTACTTTCTATTGTGTTCTAGAGAGAATGAAATCTTGTCTTTGGTCTCTGAATGTGTCTGGTATGTCTGAGGTCTTGCTTCCTGGTATCAAACCTTACTGATGAAGTCTTTGTACCTATATGGGACCTAAATATACCCTTTTGTTCAGCTGCATTTTCAGGACACCTAAAACCGTGACTTTCTGTGCTACGTTCAATCCAACTCTTTACCTGGGATATTGCCAGCTATCTGCCACCTGTATGAACAATATCCATTTAGACATTATCCTCTGTCTAGCTAAGCAAACTTCTTCTTTTTTAAAAAATATTTTTTGGAGGATAGTTAATAACAGTGTTGTGTTAGTTTCTACCATACAGTAAAGTTGTTATACATATACATATACATATATCCAGGTTTCCCTGGTAAAGAATCTGCCTTCCAATCCAGGAGACATGGTATTGATACCCGAGTCTGGAAAATTCCCTGGAAAAGGAAATGATAACCCACTGCAGTACTCTTGCCTGGGAAATTCCATAGATAGAGGATCCTGGTGGATTATAGTTCATGAACAGTTGGACACAGCTTAGTGGCTAAACAACAACAATGTATATATCCACTCTTTATAAATTATTTTCCCATATAGCTCATTACAGAATATTGACTAGAGTTCCTAGTGCTATACAGTAGGTATTTATTAGTTATCTGTTTCATATATAATAGTGTGTACATGTCAGTTCCCATCTCTGTTTATCTCTCCCCCATTTCCCCCCTGGTATCCATCACCAACTCAATGGACATGAGTTTGAGTAAACTCCAGGAGTTGGTGATAGAGAGAGGCCTGGCGTGCTGCAGTCCATGGGGTCGCAGAGTCAGACACGACTGAGTGAATGAACTGTACTGACCCATAAGTTTCTTTAGAGGGTTTCCTCTTTAGCATCGAGGAGAGGTGAATAAGAGATTTTTTTTTTTTTAACCCTTGGAGGACATTTTGCTGCTTCCTGATAGCCAAGTCAAGCTCATAATCACATTAAATCTTTGGGGTATGGTATCATTAAATACCTACAACCCAATTTTTATTGCAAATTGTTTAAACCAATGAACTTTTTCTGGAGATACTAAAATGCCAAGGTATAAAATAGAGTGAGGCCTGTTTCAAAGTGTAAATTTAGAATACTTTGAACTTCCAATTGAAACCTAAGCTATGAAAAGATTTCTATCTTTGTCAGCATGACAGGCTTCTCTGGAGGCTCAGAGGGTCTCTCTGGTGGCTCAGATAATAAAGAATCTACCTAAAATCGAACCTGCATGAGACCTGGGTTCTATCTGTGGGTCCCACTCCAGTATTCTTGCCTGGAGAATCCCATGGACAGAGGAGTCAGGTGAGCTACAGTCTGTGGTGTCCCAAAGAGTCAGACCCAATAAGCGATTAACACTGGAGTTAGTTTATTTAGCAAATACACATAGCATACAGTAGCAAGGTTTTCACTAGGCATTGTGCAAATTAACAAATCTCCCTAACACACCTATGATGTAGGTACTTTATGATTCACACTTCACAAGTAAGAAAAGGGAAGTGATACAAAGTTAAATAATCAAGTAACTTGCCCATGGTTGCACAGCTGGAAAATAGTGTTCCACCAGAGAGTCTGCCTCCATAGTTCATGCTCTTAAACTGCTTTACTAATTTTAAAGAGGTCTATATTGAAGATGAAGTAACTTACACCCCAAGCAGACTTGATCCTTTCCTGACTTGAAACTTTGATGCCAGTTCTCATATAGAGGGGTTCATTTTTGTTTCAAAAGCTTTTTCCCTGCCTTGCTCCTTATCAGAATTTTCTGACCTGTTTTACATAATGTTCTAGAAATGAAGTCTTACACTATTTTGTTTTGCTTTATTTTCCTACTTTCTATTGTGTTCTAGAGAGAATGAAATCTTGTCTTTGGTCTCTGAATGTGTCTGGTATGTCTGAGGTCTTGCTTCCTGGTATCAAACCTTACTGATGAAGTCTTTGTACCTATATGGGACCTAAATATACCCTTTTGTTCAGCTGCATTTTCAGGACACCTAAAACCGTGACTTTCTGTGCTACGTTCAATCCAACTCTTTACCTGGGATATTGCCAGCTATCTGCCACCTGTATGAACAATATCCATTTAGACATTATCCTCTGTCTAGCTAAGCAAACTTCTTCTTTTTTAAAAAATATTTTTTGGAGGATAGTTAATAACAGTGTTGTGTTAGTTTCTACCATACAGTAAAGTTGTTATACATATACATATACATATATCCAGGTTTCCCTGGTAAAGAATCTGCCTTCCAATCCAGGAGACATGGTATTGATACCCGAGTCTGGAAAATTCCCTGGAAAAGGAAATGATAACCCACTGCAGTACTCTTGCCTGGGAAATTCCATAGATAGAGGATCCTGGTGGATTATAGTTCATGAACAGTTGGACACAGCTTAGTGGCTAAACAACAACAATGTATATATCCACTCTTTATAAATTATTTTCCCATATAGCTCATTACAGAATATTGACTAGAGTTCCTAGTGCTATACAGTAGGTATTTATTAGTTATCTGTTTCATATATAATAGTGTGTACATGTCAGTTCCCATCTCTGTTTATCTCTCCCCCATTTCCCCCCTGGTATCCATCACCAACTCAATGGACATGAGTTTGAGTAAACTCCAGGAGTTGGTGATAGAGAGAGGCCTGGCGTGCTGCAGTCCATGGGGTCGCAGAGTCAGACACGACTGAGTGAATGAACTGTACTGACCCATAAGTTTCTTTAGAGGGTTTCCTCTTTAGCATCGAGGAGAGGTGAATAAGAGATTTTTTTTTTTTTTAATTCAAATGTTTTACTTACTATTTAGTGAATGTCCTTTAGGTCTTTGACCTAATTTATCATAACTTTGCCCTGTCAATTTATAAAATCCATATAAAAATCTATGTGTATGAACTGAAATTCTCTTCCAGTGTTTGTTTGACATGTAATTTTACCATTTCTGGGTTTGTCAACTCCAAGTTCCTTCCAGCATCTGAAATAAGATCTATAATAAAGACCTTGTTAAAAATGATGTTGTATCTGTTTTTGCCTGTGATGTTGAAATTAACATGCATTATCCAAGAGTAGCTTGTTTATGCACTTTATGGCCTTCTCTTTACGATGAGAATTTAGGAAATTATTGTTAGAGTAAAACCAAAAACAACTATGTGGAATTGAAACAATAAAATGTGGTTCTGTTCCAAAGAGGAAATTTTAAATTGTCTATTTCCATGACAGAAACATTCATTATAATTAAAAACTAAGAATATTCAGAAGAATTTGAAAAATGTGTGATTGATATCTAGTAATTCTTCAACAAATATTTGATTATCTTTTAGGTCCAGCATGGGCTTCACTAGTGGCTCAGAGGGTAAAGTATCTGCCTGCAATATGGGAGACCTGAGTTTGATCCCTGGGTCAGAAAGATCCCCTGGAGAAGGAAATGGCATCCCACTCCAGTATCCTTGCCTAGAGAATCCCATGGACAGAGGAGCCTGGTAGGCTACAGTCCATGGGATCCCAAAGAGTCGGATATGAATGATTGACTTCACCTTCTTTCCTTCTAAGTACATAATNTATGGGAGACCTGAGTTTGATCCCTGGGTCAGAAAGATCCCCTGGAGAAGGAAATGGCATCCCACTCCAGTATCCTTGCCTAGAGAATCCCATGGACAGAGGAGCCTGGTAGGCTACAGTCCATGGGATCCCAAAGAGTCGGATATGAATGATTGACTTCACCTTCTTTCCTTCTAAGTACATAATAATCTATTTGGGGATACTGTTTTGAACAAAATGGGGATTTTTCTTTCTTTCTTGCAACTTATAGTTTAATGAGCAAGCAAACACTTAAAAAGTAAATCAATGAAGATGTGAAAATGTTTTCATCACTACTATCATGGACAAGGTTGGGAAGATCCCCTGGAGAAGGGAAAGGCTACCCACTCCAGTACTGTGGCCTGGAGAATTCCATGGGCTGTAGAGTCCATGGGGTCACACATGGTAGGACACGACTGAGCGACCTTCGGTTTCACTTTTATCATGGACAAAAATAGGACACTATATTAAGATGATCTCTGTTTGGGCAGGCTGGTTAGGAAAAGTGTCATATTTAAACTGCAACGTAGGAGCGGGAAAGATCAAACTATTCAAAGGGATAAGAGGAAGAGCAATTAAGTTTTCATCTTACTTAACAAGATTTGGTGCAATCTTTTGAATCCTACTTCACAAATCATTTTTCATGTTGGCTTCTGGGATACCATACATTCCTGATCTTCTTAACATATTGGTCACTGCTTATTGAACTGTTTAAATGGTTTCTCCTCTTTTGAGCATCTAAATATTGGAGTGTCTACAAATAGGTCATTGGTATTCTTCCTATCTATACTCATTTTCTATATCTTATCATCTATAAAAATGTCATTAACCGCTCTCTATTTTCTTTTGGGGATTCCCTGGTGCCTTAGTGGTAAAGAATCTGTCTGCCATTGCAGGAGACATGGATTCAATCCCTGTGTTGGAAAGATCCCCAGGAGAAGGAAATGACAAAACACTCCAGTATTCTTACCTGGGAAACCCGATAGACATAGGAGACCGGCAGGCTATAGTCCACAGGTTCACAAAAAGTCAGAAACAATTTAGAAACTGAACAACAAGAGCAGCAATTTTCCTTTGACTCTCAAATTTGTAACTTTACTTGAAGTTTTCCATCTGACGTCTAGGCTCTTCAGTTCAGCAGCTCAGTCGTGTCCAACTCTGCAACCCCATGAACCGCAACACACCAGGCCTCCTTGTCCATCACCAACTCCCGGAGTTTACCCAAACTCATGTCCATGGAGTCAGTGATGCTATCCAACCACCTCATCTGCTGTCATCCACTTTTCCTCCTGCCCTCAATCAGGATCAGGGTCCTTTCAAATGAGTCAGCTCTTCACATCAGGAAGCCAAAGTATTGGAGTTTCAGCATCAATATCAGTCCTTCCAATGAACACCCAGGACTGATTTCCCTTAGAATGGAGTGGTTGGATCTCCTTGCAGTCCAAGGGGCTCTCAAGAGTCTTCTCCAATACCACAGTTCAGAAGCATCAATTCTTCTGTGCTCAGCCCTGTTTATAGTTCAACTCTCACATCCATACATGACTACTGGATAAACCATAGCCTTGACTACATGGATCTTTGTTGACAAAGTAATGTCTCTGCTTTTCAATATGCTGTCTAGGTTGGTCAAAACTTTCCTTCCAAGGAGTA
>SJYX01009912.1:203372-218308 GCA_006410675.1 Oreotragus oreotragus
GAGATGAGTGCAATTGTGCAGTAGTTT
Organism: Oreotragus oreotragus; assembly: GCA_006410675.1. Lineage (NCBI taxonomy): Eukaryota > Metazoa > Chordata > Mammalia > Artiodactyla > Bovidae > Oreotragus > Oreotragus oreotragus. The sequence goes on from SJYX01009912.1 coordinate 203,400, forward strand.
GAGCATTTTTTGGCATTGCCTTTCTTTGGGATTAGAATGAAAACTGACCTTTTCCCGTCCTGTGGCTTCTGCTGAGCTTTCCAAATTTGCTGATGTATTGAATGCAACCCTTTCACAGCATTACCTTTTAGGATTTGAAATAGGTCAACTGGAATTCCATCACCTCCACTAGCTTTGTTAGTAGTGATGATTCCTGATGCCCCCTTGACTTCACATTCCAGGATGTCTGTTCTAGGTGAGTGATCACATCATGGTGATTATCTGGGTCATAAAGATCTTTTTTGTATAGTTCTGTGTGTTCTTTCTACCTCTTCCTAACATCTTCTGCTTCTGTTAGGTCCGTAATATTTCTGTCCTTTATTGAGCCCATCTTTGCATGAAATATTCCCTTGGTACCTCTAATTTTCTTGTAGTGATCGATCTCTAGTCTTTCTCATTCTATTGTTTTCCTCTATTTCTTTGCATTGATCGGTGAGGAATGCTTTCTTATCTCTCCTTGCTATTCTTTGGAACTCTGCATTCAAATAGGTATATCTTTCCTTTTCTCCTTTGCTTTTCACTTCTCTTCTTTTCACAGCTGTTTGTAAGGCCTATTGAGACACTCATTTTCCTTTTTTCATTTCTTTTTCTTTGGGATGGTCTTGATCCTGGTCTCTTGTACATGTCACAAGACTCTGTAGAGGACCCACCAACTCCATATCTCCCTTTGGAAAACATCTCAGATTTAAGGTCCTAGATGATCAATAAATATGAGTGAATATTTAAACATCCAACCAAATATATATATATAGTTTTTACTTTATTCTATTGTTTTAACCTCTAATTAATATAAATAAATTTATATTAAAAATATTTTAAAACCATGGTACATAATTCCACACCTATTATAATGGGAAGCTTTTTTTTTAATATGTGATGAAATTGTTATAAATATGGTGCAAAGGGAACTTTATAGACTAGTATAGGCACTTGAAAGGCACTTTGGTAGTTTTATTAGACCACCAGGTGATCTTCTCAGTATATGCTTCTCAGAACATATCAGATATATTCCTTTGAGTATGTTACTGGAGTGTAAATCCAGAAGAAATTGAAATATGTATACTATCATGTAAGAAATGAATTGCCAGTCTATGTTCAATGCAGGATGCAGGATGCTTGGGGCTGGTGTATGGGGATGATCTGGAGGGATGATGTGGGGTGGGAGGTGGGGGGAGGGGTTCATGTTTGGGAGTTCATGTACACCCATGATGGATTAATGTAAATGTATGCCAAAACCAAAAAAAAAAAAAAAAATTTCAGTGGGAAAAAAAATAAAATAAAATCTGCTTAATGTCTAGCTTTAAAGAAAAAAAAAAGTTCAATTGAAATGATGGAAAAAAGAGAAATGTAAAACTCTTTTAAACTCTAAATTACAAACTTTCTGTTGAATTTAATTCTGTGTCAGTCTCTGAGGGTAACTCACAAAAACTGTTATCACACTCAGGTCGAATAATTCTGATATACCAAACACAAGTGGAATTAATACATTACGCATCTATAATTAAACCAGGGAAGTGTTTACCAGTGAAAAAGTCTTTGCTGGAGTCTTATGTATTTGTAGTAGGTGGACAGAACAGCTGCAAAGTTCTGACCTGACTCACTAAAAATGGCGGAAGAAAAACTCCCTAAATGGCAGTGTTAGCTCTCAGAACTTTTGAATGCCCCAAACTTCTGCACTTGGGGTCTTAGATATGCTGAAAAACAGCCAAACCATAAGAACTTCCCCAGTGTGAAGTAAAGGCCCTGAATAATATTGTATACAGCCATCCCAGATGGCCTCTTCCAGTTTATGTGGGGACAATAAGTACTTTATTGCTGGAGTTACCAACATATTGGTGTGCACTACAAGAGACCTGGGCTTTCCTGGTGGTTCAGATGGTAAAGAATCCACCTGTAACGTGGAAGACCTGGATTCGATCCCTGGGTCGGGAAGATCCCCTGGAGAACGGAATGGCTACCCACCCCATTATTCTTGCCTGGAGAATTTCATGGACAGAAGAGCCTGGCAAGCTATAGTCCATGGGGTCACAAAGAGTCAGACGTGACTGAGTGACTAAGCACAGGAGCCCAAATTCAAGGCTGCTCTTGATGCAAAGCCCTGCAAAGTATTGCTTCAGTTCTTCATGAAGAAACCGACTGCTGTGCATTCAAATCCTCCCACTGACCCACATGTAAATAATTGGAAGGAGTAGAGCGTTATTAATATAGAACAACTATTTCTTATTACTGATTGACTGGTATATATTGGGTTTCTCTTTAATAGGCAGAGAAATTAACAATAAGTCCAGCTGAATGTTAATATAAACTATGGGATATCTGGTTTCAGAGATGTAACTAGAAGAATAATGAACAAGGCTTTTATGGAAGAAAATTGCTGAACGTTAAGAATTGCCATTATGGGTTGGTTTATCTTTATTACTCTGAGTTTACAGAATATTACACAAATTACACAGTTTACAACAAATCTTTTATGACAGTCTTATAATGCGTCTTTTCTGTACTTTAGCTCAAGCAGGAAAAGTAAACAAAATAAAATTCCCACTTTAAAATATTCAGGATTAGACCAGGAAAGCAAGCCAAAATTAGCACAAACAAATAAACAACAACAACCTCTAAATGTAAGCTACTTTTCTGCTTAAAAGCATATAAAGTTTCTATTGACAAGTACCCCCACCATCTATACCCTGTCCTTCATCTGAGGCTCCATCTTCACAAGATTTGCACAAAGCATTTGTAAAGCAGTATAAACATTCACTTAGCTTGCCTGCATCATTTAAAGAGAAAGCTTTTGTTATTATTTCATATTTGATAATTCATGTATTATAATAAAAATAGAGCAGGTCCTTTGGGCATGCTGCTTGGGCTCATGATTGGTGCAAGTGGCTAAAATGAAGTTTGAGAAGACTTGCCTTTAAAGGAACACGGTAAATAAAACCAGACACAGTGAAGGATCCCATGGACCAGGACAATTTAAATCATGAAGGTGATACAGTTGCAATTAATTATTTTTAAATGGGTCTTTAACTGAAGGCAATACTGTGTTGGGGGAAAGAGAAAGCATGACTAGATGTGTATAAGAGACAGACATTGACAGATGTATACTATCATGTAAGAAATGAATTGCCAGTCTATGTTCAATGCAGGATGCAGGATGCTTGGGGCTGGTGTATGGGGATGATCTGGAGGGAAGATGTGGGGTGGGAGGTGGGAGGGGGGTTCATGTTTGGGAGTTCGTGTAAAAAAATAAATAAATACAAAAAAAAAATGTAAATCTAGGAGAAATAATACCAAAATTACCTATGGTTTGTTATAAAACAGAATAATATATAGCAGTCAAAATGGATATATAAAATGAAGCCATAGATTTCAAAATGTAACCATATTGCTATGCTTTGTTGCTCAGTTTTGTCCAACTCTTTGTGACCTCATGGATTGCAGCACACCAGGCTCCTCTGTCCATGGGATTTTTCCAGGCAAGAATACTAGAGTGGGTTGCCATGCCCACCTCCAAGGGATCTTCCCAATCCAGGGATCAAAACCTGGTGTCCTGCGTTTCATAGTAAATCACCAGAAATCAAATTTTATAATAATATATACAGTAGGGAAAAACAAATATATACACATACAATTTTTAAGTCTGAAAGACTACATTTGTTCATATATGAATAAGTCACAAATATGAAAATCTGTATGGAAATGTTAATATCAATTTCAGTACAATGTGTGAGAAACAAAAGGTAAATAAAAATGGGATCACATATATCATAAACAGTTGGCTGTATCCTTATGTGAAAAATGTATTATGAAAAAAAATTTGAAGGAAATATGAAAGGAAGATGATTTGATGAATACAATGCCATTCACTATAGTTTTTCCTATGAATTTCCATACATTGCTAATATATCTTTTAAAAACTCATGTCAGTGTATGGCAAAATGAATACAGTATTGTAAAGCAAAATAAAGTAAAAATTAAAAAAACAAATTACAAAAATAAAATTAATAAAAAAGGAAAAAGAAAAACTCAATATATTCAAATAAGACACTTTATTCCCTCACTAACTGAATCTTTCACTGTCACTACATTCACTCTGTCTTTTAAATCAAGACATGACAATCATTAACTCTTCTTACCTATATATAATATGAATATAGTACATTAGTAGAACCTATCTTGGAGACACAAAAGTTGGACACGACTGAGCAACTAAGTACACCATCTGTACATAGGGATACTCATTTCTGCAACTTTGGTTTAAGCTTCCTTTCTCTCTCATCGGAATTTCTGTAGAAAAGTGACTTCTCTATTTCCACAATTCCCCCTACGTGTTAGTACTTTCTACAAAGCTCATAGTGAAATTTTAAAAACATGAATTAGATCACAATGCTGCTTTATAACAAAGTTTCCACTACCTTTTCAACACATTCCAAATATGATCAAAGTCTTTACACAGCATGTAAGTCTGACCAAGACATCTTAACATTCCTCTCAGCTTGACTAAACTTTAGTATCATTGAGCCTGGAAGTGGGGTAGGTAAATTTTATTTCTGTATATAGATCATTCTTATTTCTTCTCCTTTTCTCCACAAAATACTAGCTCTGAAACTTTCGTTAATATATTGCATCACCCACTACCCCTGAAAGTTATTATTAAATAATAACAAGCAAGTAATTTATTTTATTTTATATATAATTATTTATAATAATTATATCCTTTGGTTAACCAAGACTAGCATCTTAGTTAATTCTTGGAAGCTTCTAATCATACTTAGGTGATCCTTCCAATGTTTGTGCTTCTCGTATTTGAGTTTGTCTCTTCCAATAATCATATCCTCCACACAATTTCAGGCCTAGGCCATACTTGTCATTATCAATTATAAGAATGAATTAATCATCTTAATATATGTGTTATGTTCTGTGGTTAGTATCTTTTTTTTAACTTTCCTCCACTTAGGACCTAGATTACAATTCATGAATACTTTTGCATGGTTTTCATAGTCCCTCACATCCTTGATATCTTCTGTTTCTTCCTTTATTGGCTAAAAAATCCATGATAAATCACATTAATCACTCCATTACCTACACGATGAGCATTTTTCCTTCTCAATCCAACTTCTTTCCCAAACCACATTGTTGATTCAACCAATGAAGTTTTATACGCTACTCTTGTACCCAGAAAGTTTCAAAGGCATGGGGAAAAAATACAATCATTTGACTTGTCTCACTTTAGTTCAAGACCACAAGTCACAGATGGTGCTTTAATGTTGCTAAGCATTCATACTGTAGGAACTCAATCCATTCACTCTCCCATTTATATATATGTTGCATATGTATATTGTTGACTTGACAAAAGGTTCAAGATAAACTGTTAAATGAAGAAAACAGCACAAAATGGATCATACTTGATGGGGTGTCAATTTTATTTGTAAGAAATAAAGTTATCTTGCCTTTTGCTCTTGAGTTTCATTTTATTTAAAATGTGAACAAAGATAATATGTACACGCAGATGTGTGTATTTAATAAGTATCCTAATATCTAAAACAGCTGATAATAAAATAGCTAAAGAAAGTTATACAAAGATTATTGCTTTCGGAAATTGAATTACCAATTATTTATTTAAAAGATACATAAACTCTACATGGGAGTATTTATTTACTAAGGATAAGCTTACATTTCTTCAGTTCTGTTCAGTTAAGTCACTCAGTCGTGTCAGACTCTTTTCGACCCCATGAATCACAGCACGCCAGGCCTCCCTGTCCATTGCCAACTCCTGGAGTTCACTCAAACTCATGTCCATCGAGTTGATGATGCCATCCAGCCATCTCATCTTCTGTCGTCCCCTTCTCCTCCTACCCCCAATCCTTCCCAGCATCAGAGTCTTTTTCAATGAGTCAACTCTTCACATGAGGTGGCCAAATTATTGGAATTTCAGCTTTAGCATCATCCTTCCAGAGAACACCCAGGACTGATCTCCTTTAGAATGGACTGGTTGGATCTCCTTGCAGTCCAAGGGACTCTCAAGAGTCTTTTCCAACACCACAGTTCAAAAAAGCATCAACTCTTCGATGCTCAACTTTCTTCACAGTCCAACTCTCACATCCATGCATGACCACTGGAAAAACCATAGCATTGACTAGACAAACCTTTGTTGGCAAAGTAATATATCTGCTTTTTAATATGCTATCTAGTTTGGTCATAACTTTTCTTCCAAGAAGTAAGCATCTTTTAATTTCATGGCTGTAATCACCATCTGCAGTGATTTTGGAACCCCCAAAAATAAAGTTTGACATTGTTTCCACTGTTTCTGATCTATCTCCCATGAAGTGATGGGACCAGAAGCCATAATCTTAGATACTATCAANAACTTTTCTTCCAAGAAGTAAGCATCTTTTAATTTCATGGCTGTAATCACCATCTGCAGTGATTTTGGAACCCCCAAAAATAAAGTTTGACATTGTTTCCACTGTTTCTGATCTATCTCCCATGAAGTGATGGGACCAGAAGCCATAATCTTAGATACTATCAAAACACTGCAGTTAATAACATCATGCATCTCTGCTCTACCTTATACAATGAAACATGTTCCTGCTGACTAGAATTAGGAATTTTTGATAGAGTTAATTATGTTAATGTTACTCTTATTCACAAAATGCAAAAATAACATGTAAAAAGAGGATAAAAATGACACCTCTGGCAATGAACTCTTACCCTGTCTTCTTGACATTAAGTCCCCCAAATTTCTTTGAATATCTCTAGATCAATAAATCCCGGATATGTATCAAAATTTATGAATGTGTTCATGTCCAGTAAGGAGGAATATTTTTCTTTTAAAATGTCTCTTCAAATTTTATCAAAAAGTTGCACTGACTGTCTTTATCATGTTTCCTTTTTTCCCTCCATCTCCTTTATAGATTCTCAGCATTCTAAAAACACTAATGATTTTGTGTTTTTTTCTTGCCTCAGAGAAGTTGATCCTGTAGCCTTACATTCACACTAAAACATTGGAGCCTTAATATTATGTTTTAGAGATATTTGCATTTTTTAAAAGCTACAGACTGAAAATTCTGAAATGAGAAAGAATTCTTGAAACATTATTTAGAAACAAAGCTTTCTTTCAAACATAAGTTAATGATCTGAGCAGTTTGCTTCTTAATATAAACAAGAAAGTAAGGAACTTAGATTTTTGATGTCAGAAATTATTTTTTATTTATTTTTAATTGGAGTGAAGTGAAAAGTCACTCAGTGAAGTGAAAGTCACTCAGTCGTGCCTGACTCTTTGCAACCCCGTGGACTGTACAGTCCATGGTATTCTCCAGGTCAGAATCCTGGAGTAGGTAGCCTTTTCCTTCTCCAGGGGATCTTCCCAACCCAGGGATCAAACCGACATCTCCCTCATTGCAGGTGGATTCTTTACCAGCTGAGCCACAAGGGAAGCCCATAATTGCCTTAAAATATTTTGTTGGTTTTTGTTAAATATCAACATGAATCAGCCATAGGTATACATATGTCCACCATCTCAGAAACCCCCTCCCATCTCCCACCCTATCTCACCTCTCTAGATTGTCACAGAGCACTGAGTTTGAACTCCCTGTGTCATACAGCAAATTCTGATTGGCTATCTATTTTACATACAGTAATGGATATGTTTCTATGCTACTCTTTCAACTGGTCCCACTCTTTCCTTCCCACACTGCGTCCACAAGTCCATGTATGTCTGTATCTCCACTGGATACAGGTGCCCTGGATATAAGTTCATCAATATCATCTTTCAAGATTCCATAGATATGTTTTAGTATATGATATTTAATTACTCTTTATCTAATTTTTTTTAAATTTCATTGTAGAATAAGCATAGTCAAAGGCATTATATCTTTGTGAATAGTCAGCAATTTGAACCATGTGAACTTGAAATCTTCACACTTCATTTTTAGGACATATTCCATTTGGAGTTTGATTCTTACTTACCTCCTCTAATAATATATCTCAAGTTGAAATTTCATTGCTACAGCAGGAAAACTCTCAGGCAACAGAGACCATCCCAGGTAAACTAGGACAATTTGGTAACCTTAATTCAGAGCTTAGAATTTTATGTCTGAACACAGGTTTAGCCTATGGGTTGTAAAGCCCTAACAAAGACAAAATTTTAAAAAGAGAACAAAAATGCAGCCAATTCCATTCCAAGCTAAAGACACAGAGCCCAACAAAGAGTGTTCTTAGATTGTCTTGCTCTAGAGTCACCTTGTTTCGCATAAAGTTCATCTCAGAAGTTTGGGGATGGTTTTCCATATCCTTAATTGCCTGCTCTACATTTTTCTTTGAGGATTTACACAAAACTTTTCTGAATCTGTTTATACTTTAATTATGCACGTATGTTAATAATGACAGTAGTGCAAATAATACCAATATTGGCATAACAAAATAAACAAAGTCAAGAGCCTAAGCTTTGCAGACACACAGCCATAAGTGGTTGGTGTTGTTCAGTCTGACTCTTTTCAACTCTGTGGACTACAGCATGCCAGGCTTCCCTGTCCTTTACTATCTCCCAGTGTTTGCTCAAATTCATATCCACTGAGTCAATGATGCTATCTAACCATGTCATCCTCTGCTGCCTTGGACAGCCCTTTTGTAGTTTATGATTCTTGACAAGAGACTTTATTTAACTAAAATTGAGTTCCTTCACCTTGTAATGTGTTTTTCTGTAAGGAAGCAGAAAAATACATAAAGTTCCTAAAACATAAAATATATGTTGCATGCCTAGTCATGTCCAACTCTTTGCAGCTCCTTGGACTGTAGTCTGCCAGGCTCTTCTGTCTGTGGAATTTTCCAGCTAAAAATACTGAAGGAGGTTGTCATTTTCTATTCCAGGGGATATTCTCAACCCTAGAATGAACACACATTTCCTGTGTCTCCTTCACTGACAGGTGGATTCTTTACCACTGTGCCACCTGGGAAGCCCCCAAACACAAAGAGATCTTAGTAAATAGCCATTTTTATTGTAAATTGGGTTTTATTGTATAAATTAAGAACTTAAAAATTTAATGGCACAAGATTGTATATTTACGGATTCAAGATATGCACATAACAATTCATCAAATTAAATGAGGTATCAGGCTTTGCCATTTTAATATAAAAAGGCTTAGACCTCAAAGGTCTACAGCTGTGACAAAGTAGCAGACTTGTCATCCATAAGCTTTATGAAGTAGCTATCCTTGAAGAGTTTTGTGTAATTACCTGGGTCAAACATTTCCAGGGTCATGAAGTTGCTTTAAAAAATTATGAGTCACCTGTGCAAAAATGATTCCAGATGGTAGATAACATTGGAAGAAATATTTCCCCAACTTTAAAGTATATCACTCTTACCCTCTTTTTACTTGTTTTATGTATTTTCTTCTCTGTAATTCCTCTAATTTGACCCATTGATTGATCTGCTTCCCTGACTTTCAAACTTTCTTCCTCACTTAATTCATTTCCCCTCCTGGCCCAGTATTACTTTGACAACAAGATAATGAATTGCCCTAGTGAGAGCTAAATTGCCTCCATTTCTACTTCATCTCTCTCTTTCTAGCTCTCTCTCACACATACACCCACACACCCACACATCTTTTAGTGCCCTTACTGATAATACTGGCCAAGATCGGCCTGGTCCCCAAGCTATTCAGGGACAAAATTACTCTGATGCTTTCTTCATTTCAGCTTTTTTAATGACATTGTACAGATGTATATTTTATTGTTATACTTCCACTTTACTGTTTTATAGCAATTTACTCCAATAAGAATGTATATCACATTTGGACTGCTATTAAAGGTAGTATTTATAATATTAGATCACTGCATTGTTAGTTACTTCTTTACTCCTATAAGTGTTTATAGTGTTGAAGATTCTACATTGTATAGGCTACAGTTACTTTGAAAGACAATTTATGATCATGGTCTTTCATGATCAAAAACACTAACACTTTGTGTAATATCTTTACAACTTAAAAGATTAATTATTTTATGACCAGTTTTAATCACAGAAGAAACTCATCATGCTTGCTTTGTGATCTGCAATCCTCATGATGAAGCAGTTCCTCAGACTGTCCTGAAGCAACTCATTCATTTCCCAATATGATGCTCTTAGTTGTTGAAAAGAATGTGTTGTGGAAGATGTGCAATGGTCTGCTCTTCAACTGACTCTTCAATTTCGCTTTTGAAAATAATTCACTTTTGGTGCTGAGGTGTTTTGTGTGACAGAGTCCTTGATTGCTCACTCAACAGACACTCTTACCCAATTTAGCTCTGAGCACTTTTCAATAATTCATAATTCCTTAAATGCTCAAATCCCTTGCCTACATTTAGAAGGGTAATTGTGACTATGACTATGTTAGGATCACATGTTTCTTTATTACAAGACAGCAATTTTCAAATCACCAACCTTCCTTGTCTCTCATAATTACCTATTAAAAATTAGGTTTATTAATTATTTGGAACAATCATTTCAGAAATAATGTTTACTTGTTTCAACTTAATGTTATAATAATCTGTAAAGTATCTTTCTTTTCTTAAGAAATGTGGCCATTATATAACAATTGCCATTACTTAAGTAGAGCCATGTCTATACAGGAAACAGTTTAGGAATAAATGAATGAGAAAATCTCATAATTACCTATTAAAAATTAGGTTTATTAATTATTTGGAACAATCATTTCAGAAATAATGTTTACTTGTTTCAACTTAATGTTATAATAATCTGTAAAGTATCTTTCTTTTCTTAAGAAATGTGGCCATTATATAACAATTGCCATTACTTAAGCAGAGCCATGTCTATACAGGAAACAGTTTAGGAATAAATGAATGAGAAAGGAAAATGAATAATTATTGCATCAAAATTCAGTTATGTAAAATATATCTGTGAAACTCTTAGGGTAAAATAATGAGTAGCAAGGTTGTTGCCTACACATGCTCTCCTATTTAGGGTGTCTTCCTAAAACCATAATAGAGCTAATAAAAATGTCAGCCTTTTGGTTTTACAATGCAAGTTCATGGGCTTTCTGAATCTTAGGATCCTTCAGATTAATTCAAAGGTCTCTCATAAGCTATACACAAGACAATCTCACAGTATATAGGAAAATTTTGTATTTTTATCTGTTCCACTTTTCCTTGTAAACTTGTATGTAATTCTGTGTGAAAATTTTGTAAAATTTGTAATTGTTTTAGTGCCACCTTAGTGAAGGTAACACAGATAAGTTTTTTTCAATATTTAAATTGTATTCTCCCTCATTTCTCTATTACTGAGTTTTCCTTGTGACTCCAATAGCAAAGAATCTGCCTGCAATGCAGGAGACCCAGGATTAATCCCTGGGTTGGGAAGATCCCTGGAGAAGGGGATGGCTACACACTCCAGTAATCTTACCTAGAAACTTCTATAGTCAGAGGAGACTGGAGGGCTATAGTCAATGGTGTCACAAAGAGTCAGACATGACTGAGTGACTGACACTTTCACTTTTCACTTCTTTATTAGTCTGGAGGGATAATTTGTTGTTGGGACTCTTTTATACTTCATGGTAACAACTGCTCCTTGTGACTAACGAAAGCTTCACAAGATTAGCAGGAACCTTCTGGAAAATATGTGCTTGATTGCATGTATTTACCTTTCACCAAAATCATATATATTTTGTTCTCCCCTCCTACCTCTTTGGTGCAGTTTCTCAAAGCTATCTGAGGTGATATGTCCCAGACTGTAGCCTTCATTTTGCCCCAAATAAAACTGAACTTGCAACTCTTATTTTATTTTATTTTTTTAAGTTGACAATAGCTATAAGTTTAATACAAAGTTTGGAAAATTAATTAGGAAAAAAGACAAAAGAAACACAATAGAAAAAGGGGAAAACATAAATAGGCAGTCAGCAAAGTGCAGAGGAAAATCAGTCACTAAAAGCTCTTTAACTTCTCTAAAAGCTAAAGAAATGCAAACTGAATAAAAAATGAGATACTATCTGCCATTGTCTGTTGCACACAAAACAAGCAACAATAAAAGGAGTGATGAACCCATCGCTTCTGGAAATTCCAGGGTTGAAAAAATGACATTTTCATTCATTGCCAGTAAAATGTGCATTTATACATAGTTTAAAAATTCTTTGGTTTGTTTTATGGCATGATTATTGAAGTCATTTCCATTGTTACAAATTTATTCCATAGAAATAAGAAGAAAGAATTTAGACTGGAGCATGATATGAGAAGGAAAAAATTTCTCTAAGGAATCTGATGTTAATCATCAGTAGAGAAAACAATACATTCTGTTATAATCAAACATGGATTATTATGTAATCAGAGTTAGAGTTTTAGTAGTTAAATTGAAATAATTTTTAGTATCATGCCTGAACCCCAAAACTATGTTTTCTATTATTTAATATTATGGAAATGGTTAATAATAAATCTGACATGGAAAATCATGTTTTACTTCTGGACTGTGTGGGATGTGGGAGGTGAAAGGACAACAGAGATGAAAGAGGAATGGGATCACTAATGAATAAAAATTATTAAATAAAGGGGTGCTTGAAATAAAAACATCAGGCATATGATGAACTTACTCATGCAAAGTTATCCATTTGGCTATCTATTTATTAGTCTACATTAGCATTAAAGAAGGAATACATTTCTTCCTTTCTTTTCCCTTTATTGCCTTGAATTTTTACAATGATTAACTCACATCATTAGACAATCAGGAAAAATGAACTATTTTAATTTTACAAAAATACGACTTCAACGACTAAACTTTTAAAAAATAACTTGATCATGTCTCATTCAATTAATTATTAGATGAGAAAATATAGCTATTTTGAATTGAAAACTCTCTTTCAAAATCTGAGGGTCAGACTCATGATCATCTTTTATTGTTTTTGTTTATGAGAAACAAATGGTGAGTGTACCCCAGGATAAAGGGAAAGCTATTTCCATTTAACTTCTCTCCTCTTAAATAACTACTTAAATTGATATTTGATGTTCTGAGCAATATGTATGGCTGTATAGCTCTTTGTATTAAATTTGTATACATTTTTTTTTTTACATTAAGATAAAGACAACTGAATAATTTGGCCAAATCCAAGGAGATGATTTAGTTCATTCACATTTGTAAGTTTTCTCTGTCCATGGCTGGAGTGTAAATTACTGAGAATAGTAAACAGGTCTCACACAGCATCTCAGGAAAGTGCATTTTTCAAGACAACAAAAAGCAGTCTGAGGAGTCAGTCCATCTTTTCAGAGGGCTCCTACAGGACCAAAGAAGTGATTAGTCAGAATAATGAGTAAGCAAAAAATGTCAAGACAGCTACTGCAATTTTCCTGGGAAGAAAGGCCATGACAAACATAGTGCATTAAAAGGCAGAGACATCCTTTGCCAAGAAAGGTCCATATAGTCAAAGCTTTGATTTTTCCAGTAGTCATGTACTGATGTGAAAGTTGGGCCATAAAGAAGTCTGAGCAATGAAGAATTGATGCTTTCAAACTGAGGTGATAGAAAAGACTCTTGAGAGTCCCTTGGACAGCAAGGATATCAAACCAGTCAATCCTAAAGGAGATCTACCCTGAATATTCATTGAAAGGACTGATGTTGAAGGTAAATCTGCAATACTTTGGCCACCTAATGCAAAGTGCTGACTCATTTGAAAAGACCCTGGTGCTGGGAAAGATTAAGGGTAGGAGAAGGGTCTGATTGAGGATGAGATGGTTGGATGGCATCACTGACTTAATGGACATGATTTTAAGCAAATTGTAGGAGATAATGAAGAACAAGGAAGCCTGGCATGCTGCAGCTCATGGAGTCGCAAGAGCTGGACAAGACTTAGCGACTGAACAACAACAAAACTAAGTCATCATTTTTCTTTTCTTAATGGTGAGAAGTCATTTATTGTGATGGATATTAAATATACATATATTATATGAAATTATTTAGCTGAATTCATGCTTTCTGTCTGTGAGATCTGTAATTTTAAAGTATACATGGGTTTCTGTTTCCAATTATTTTGTAAGTTTTCATCAGTTTGATCACTGGGTTTAAATCATGTATGCATAATATACAGCAAAATTGTGTGTTGGTAAATGAATATGAAAATCTGAATGAAACACATAGGCATGCCATTGTCTTCCATCATCAAATAAGATATATTTAGTACACTGTTAGCCACTAGCACAATCATTTTACTATCCATGAGAAATTTAAACAAATGAAACTTTTGCTATTAAAAGGTGACAGAATATATTAACATCATCCCAAAATATGCCACTCTGGCATACTGACTACTTTGAGTTAAAGTTGCATAACAAGCGGTAGGAGCCATAGCTTCTATCCCTGGGTTGAGAAGATCAATTGGAGAAGGAAATAGAAACCCACTTCACTATTCTTGCCTGGGAAATTCCATAGACAGAGGAGCATGACAGTCTAGAGTGCACGGTATTGCAGAAGAGTTAGACATGACATAGCAACTAAACAACAACAAACAGAAAACAGTACATAGAAGAAAAACACTCTGACCTTTATATTTTCCTTTAAAAAAGGAGATGAAATTCCCGTGTGAAAGATGCCCTTCCTGTACTAGAAGGAAAATATCATTCTTATCATTAAGAATAAGAAATTGATACAGGGTCCTCATTACCATCTTTCTAAATTCCATATATATGTGTTAGTATACTGTATTAATGTTTTTCTTTCTGGCTTACTTCACTCTGTATAATCAGTTCCAGTTTCATCCATCTTATTAGAACTGATTCAAATGTATTCTTTTTAATGGTTGAGTAATACTCCATTGTGTATATGTACCACAACTTTCTTATCCATTCATCTGCTGATGGACATCTAGGTTGTTTCCATGTCCTGGCTATTATAAACAGTGCTG
>SJYX01009912.1:235520-288804 GCA_006410675.1 Oreotragus oreotragus
ATTATATTTATATACATTATATATATTACATATGTAATTTTTAATTTTAAGGTTGTGAGATCTGGAGACAAAATCTCAAAATCTGTTCAAATTCTGGCTTCTCTGTATGTTAACAGAATATTCTTAACCATCAATGTCTATTTTAGTTAAATTATATGAGTTAATATATGCAAAATTACACTAATTTCCCATGTTAGCAAAGTAATGCTCAAAATTCTTCAATCTAGGCTTCCACAGTATTTAAACCAAGAACTCCCAGATGTTCAAGCTGGATTTAGAAAAGGCAGAGGAACCAGAGATCAAACTGATCCTAGACAGAGCAAAAGAATTCCAGAAAAACATCTACTTCTGCTTCATTGACTGCACTAAAGCCTTTGTCTATAAGGTTCACAAAAACCTGTGGAAAATTATTAAAGAGATAGGAACACCAGATCACTTTAACTGCCTCCTGGGAAACCTGTATGCAGGTCAGGAAGCAACAGTTACAACTGGACATGAAACAACAGACTGGTTACAAATAGGAAAGGAGTATGTCAAGGCTGTACATTGTCACCCTGTTTATTTAACTTGTATTCAGAGTACATCATGAGAAATGCCAGGCTGGGTAAACCCCACCTGGAATCAAGATTGCCGGGAGAAATATCAATAACCTCAGATATGCAGATGACACCACCCTTATGGCAGAAAGTGAAGAGGAATATTTTGATGAAGGTGAAAAAAGAGAGTGAAAAAGCTGTCTTAAAACTCAACATTCAAAAAACTAAGAATATGGCATCTGGTACCATCACTTCATGGCAAATAAATGGGGGGAAAATGGGCAGACTTTGTTTTCTTAGGCTCCAAAAATCACTGCAGCCACGAAATGAAAAAATGCTTGCTTCTTGAAATAAAAACTATGGCAAACCTAGACAGAGCATTAAAAAGCAGAGACATTACTTTGCCAACAAAGGTCCTTCTAGTTAAAGCTATGGTTTTTCTAGCAGTCTTGTATGGATGTGAGAGTTGGACCATAAAGAAGGCTGAGTGTTGAAGAACTGATGCTTTTGAACTGTGGTGTAGAGAAAACTCTTGAGAGTCCCTTGGACTGCAAGGAGATCCAACCAGTCCACCCTAAAGCAGATCAGTCCTGAATATTTATTGGAAGGGCTGATGTTGAAGTTGAAACTCCAACACTTTGGCCACCTGATGTGAAGAATGGACTCATTAGAAAAGCCCCCGGTGCTGGAAAATAATGAAGGCAGGAGGAGAAGGGGACAAAAAAAGGAAGAGATGGTTGGATATCATCACCAGTTCAATGCAGGTGAATTCAATCTGTTCAAATTTGAGTTTGAGCAAGCTCCAGGAGATGGGGAAGGACAAGGAAGCCTGGCATGTGGCAGTCCATGGGGTTGCGAAGAGTAGGACATGACTGAGTGATTGACCAACAAAAAAATCTATGTTAAATCTAACAAAATTTAAAAATTTAGTTAATATCCTTGCTATTATGATAATAATATGATAATAACATTTTGTAATGACAATAACATGATAATGATTATAACAGTGACAATTAGTGATATTCTGGAGAAGGAAATGGCAAGTCACTCCAGTATTCTTGCCTGGAAAATCCCGTGGATGGAGGAACCTGGCAGACTACAGTCCAAGAGGTCCGCAAAGAGTTGGACACGACTGAGTCACTTCATATTAGTGATAATGGAAACTAAGTGGTCATGATGATCATGACAATGGGGATGATAGTGATAATGAAATTTTAAAATTTAATATCTTTTTTAGTATAACTTAACTTCAAAAATTCTAAAGTCAATAGGTTTTTCTCTGCAATGTGACATTTAAGTTACTTGGGTGCAGGTCACTAAATTTCTTCTACATGATAGATAATTGTAGCAAATACTAATAAAAATATTTTATAATAACCTATAGTGCTGTCTCTTATACACATCTAGATGTGTATAAGAGACAGATGCGAAGCATTGTCTCATTGGAAAAGACTCTGATGCTGGGAAAGATTGAGGGCAGGAGGAGAAGGGGACGACAGAGGATGAGATGGTTGGATGGCATCATCGACTCAATAGACATGAGTTTGGGTAAACTCTGTGAGTTAGTGATGGACAGGGAGGCCTGGTGTGCTGTGGTTCATGGGGTTGCAAATAGTTGGACACAACTGAGTGACTGAACTGATTAGAACTGATTAGAACAGTTAAGGGACAAGGAAGCCCTTTAAGTTTCCTTTGGCACTTTAGTAACATTTTCATTATTTGAATTTTTGGATGGAATATATATTCCTATGGCAATCAGAAAATAATGTTTATTGAAAGCAAGTTTATCAGTAAAGGGACAAATTAAGATGATGTGTCACCAGCAGGACATGGTAAAGTGTGTACAGCCTGACTTGTATGCTGTGCCAACCCAAAGTGCATCATTTGAGTCCAGTCTTGAGATCCCACGAACAGAGGAGCCTGATGGGCCACCGTCCATGGAGTCGCAAACAGTTGGACACAACTTGGTGATGAAACAATGGCAACATGAGTAAACAGTAGGCATATCTACACTGATGGACATTCTGTAAAGTGTCTGGTTGGTTACCTCCAAAACTGTTCAAGTCGTGAAAGTTAAGAAAAGACCTACGGAGAGTTCCAGATTGCATGGGGATTAACCAGTCAGGACAAGTGAGCACAGTATGTGATCCTGGAAAGTGGGTAAAATATGAACAAAGTCTCTCAATGTACTTGTACTAGTATTTCAGTTTTGGGGTAAATTTGAAATGGCCTCAAAGAGACCTATTTTTGAAAATGAGTTGATGCTTGTATGACTGACATGTAGTAAGTATTCATGAATATCACTTCATTCCCATGGTACAGCAGACAACTTCTCGTTAGACTTACTAAATGTGAATTCCGCTATTTCAATGTGTGTGTGTGTGTGTTTTTAAGAACAACAACAAAAAAAGGGCAACACGAAGACATTAAGAGCCTTATTAGATCATAAATTCCTAGACTTTAAGGAAATGGTCCTCTTTGTGTTTGTTTTATCCTTTGGGAATAATTTGGAGCCTTATATGAAGCAGATGTTCAAAGAGGACTTATTGAATACATAAACTATTTGTAAACTCTTACTTTGGAAAGTTAAAAGGAGGTAAAAATATTTTATCATCTGTTGTCATTTGACAAGACTTTGAAAGGTTTACAAAGAAGCTTCAAATTTCATTGTCATAGAAAATTGGCGCAAATAGTTCAAATACCTGTATTTAAGTATAAAATTTAACTTGAAACTTATCTTAAGGAAAAGGAAAATTAAAAAGAACAATTGTGGTAACTTGAACGTTGGTCTGGTGGAGAACATATTGAATAATACCCAAAATACCTTCTTC
Source organism: Oreotragus oreotragus (assembly GCA_006410675.1). NCBI lineage: Eukaryota > Metazoa > Chordata > Mammalia > Artiodactyla > Bovidae > Oreotragus > Oreotragus oreotragus. The sequence goes on from SJYX01009912.1 coordinate 238,888, forward strand.
TAAACAAGCGTATTTTAATAGTAGTTATCTTCAAATATTTTTGAGCTGATGTCTAAATATAAATGAAAATACATATGTCACAACCCAAGCCATTCCAGAAAAGGCTTAGGTTTTCTTCCTTTAGTCTTTTATAACTTAGCTTCTCTGAGAGAAACAGGCAGAAATCAATCTCATTACTTGTCTGTTTTATCATTTGATTTCAGAGAGTCTCTTCTTTGATTACTTAAAAGAAGGCATAGTTCTATGAAGCTGCAGCTGNACTTTGGCCACCTGATGTGAAGAATGGACTCATTAGAAAAGCCCCCGGTGCTGGAAAATAATGAAGGCAGGAGGAGAAGGGGACAAAAAGAGGAAGAGATGGTTGGATATCATCACCAGTTCAATGCAGGTGAATTCAATCTGTTCAAATTTGAGTTTGAGCAAGCTCCAGGAGATGGGGAAGGACAAGGAAGCCTGGCATGTGGCAGTCCATGGGGTTGCGAAGAGTAGGACATGACTGAGTGATTGACCAACAAAAAATCTATGTTAAATCTAACAAAATTTAAAAATTTAGTTAATATCCTTGCTATTATGATAATAATATGATAATAACATTTTGTAATGACAATAACATGATAATGATTATAACAGTGACAATTAGTGATATTCTGGAGAAGGAAATGGCAAGTCACTCCAGTATTCTTGCCTGGAAAATCCCGTGGATGGAGGAACCTGGCAGACTACAGTCCAAGAGGTCGCAAAGAGTTGGACACGACTGAGTCACTTCATATTAATGATAATGGAAACTAAGTGGTCATGATGACCATGACAATGGGGATGATAGTGATAATGAAATTTTAAAATTTAATATCTTTTTTAGTATAACTTAACTTCAAAAATTCTAAAGTCAATAGGTTTTTCTCTGCAATGTGACATTTAAGTTACTTGGGTGCAGGTCACTAAATTTCTTCTACATGATAGATAATTGTAGCAAATACTAATAAAAATATTTTATAATAACCTATAGTGTATATATATATATATATATATGAACTGAATTATGTTGCTGTACCCCTGAACCTAATAAAACTATGTAAATCTACTCTAATTCAATTTTTAGAAAACTGCCTGGTATGTACAAATCTTTGAGTAAATGATAAAAAGTGGGCCAGAAATAATGATTAAAAGAATACATTTATGGACATATTATGTATGGGTCATTATTTTATATGTTTTGTACATTGTTCAGTTCAGTTCAGTCGCTCAGTCATGTCACCATCTCCCAGTATGGTATCTTTGGGGGAACTTTATTTATTTTCACCAGAACGGACCAAAAAATTAAGATGGTGAAATCTCTGTCTGTCTGAGACCAAATTCCTGTCCCATCCCTACCCTGCCCCCAGTTGCTCACAGAATGGATAATGTGCCCCCCTATGTTGACATGACCACTTACTTACTCTCCTGCATCCCTTAAAGAAAGAAAAAAATTATTTTTTGCTGCTGATTTAGCCATATGTAACTCAACATCCTTTTTCTGGGAAAGCCATCTCATTTCATCAGTTAGTGCTGAAGAAATCTAGAATAACTTATGTACAAAATAGTTTTTAAATTTTATATTATTTTGAAATTTTGTTTCTTTGGGATTGGGGCACATTGGGCACCCCATTTGGCTGTGAGAGCTCTCTATAGTCTATGGGCTGGTGATACACTTATCTTGTAAAGTTTCTTGCCCTACCCAATCTCCCTTTTTGGTGAGGTCCCAGTAAGGTCATGTAGGTGTGCATTTTGAAGCTTAGCTGGCTGAGAAGCTTCTCTCCTTTGGTGTGATCTCTTTGGGAGACAACTGGGAGAAAGAAAAATCAACAATGTAACAGTTTTGGATACTGAAAATTCATGTGTCTTTTTTGAAATAAAGAACAAGTCCCTCAAAAAAAAAATTAAAACCCTAAGTTGAAAATATTGGTTAATTTCTCAATACTAGTAAGTTGCAAAACACTTGCCTCTAAGTAATTAACCAGAATGATACTATCTTTTCATAATGAATACTAAAGAAACTTTCCGTAATGTTTAGTTATTTTGTAGCATAGCATCTTATTCTATTGACATGGATGACTGTTAAAATATAGAGTAACACAGACACACAAGTACATATTATTATTTTAAAATTTCTAATATGTTAAATGAATTACCTTACTTTTCTTCAAGCTATAGCTTATAAGAAAAATAAACATCTACAAACGGTGAAGACAATGGCACCCCACTCCAGTACTCTTGCTTGGAAAATCCCATGGATGGAGGAATCTGGTAAGCTGCAGTCCATGGGGTCGCTAAGAGTCAGACACGACTGAGTGATTTCACTTTCCCTTTCATGCATTGGAGAAGGAAATGGCAGCCCACTCCAGTGATATTGCCTGGAGAATCCCAGGGACGGGGTAGCCTGGTGGGCTACCATCTATGGGGTCACACAGAATTGGACACGACTGAAGTGATTAGTAGCAGCATCAGGAGTACCACAAAATGTTTTTCTGTTTCTGTCAACTGAACATAAATCTAACTTTCAAAGAGACAAATAGAAAAGATAATCAGTAATTGAGTGATCTGATGATTACTTAAAGATGCTGTTGATCTAAATATAGAGCTCTCAATCCAGTTTTAGTGTTTATTTTTTTTTTCTTTCTAACTAAAGAAGCACATCTGAACCTACCATTGAGGTGGCCTGTCCTTAATCTTAAGAAAAGTTAGGATTCCACTTGATAGATATTGTAGAGATGAGTTCCATTAATGTTTCAGTGAGAAGAAAGAAAGACAAAGTAATTGTTTCATCAATTTACACAACAATGTTTTCAAAATAAATTCTCTTTTGAGGATTTTGCTGCCTGAATTGTTCTAAATGATCTGCCTCTATATACAGAGTATATAAACTCCACTTATCCTTTCATAGTTCCTCAGTCTTCCATGAAGCTTTTTGTAACCACTGCTAACCATACCTACGCTAATGCTATTTGCAAATCTGTGATATTTTTCTACTACTTTTTTTTTATTGCTAGTTGAGAATTCAGAAATAGTTTATAGTTCATTATTAAGATGTTTTAATTATTCAAACAATTAGTTTATTAATATTGAGAAAATATTCTCCAGATCCAAATTTTATATTCTCCCCATGTCATTTTTGTTTGTTATTCTTTCATGTGATGATTAATGTTAATTGATTATCAAATATTAAGCCAACCCTAAAAGTCTGGATAAATCCTACTTGGTCATGGTATATATATATATATATATATATATATATATATATAGACATTGTTGAATTCATTTTACTAAATTTAAGAATTTTTGTATCTCTGTTCATGTGATATATCAGTTTGTAGTTTTCTTGTACTGTCCTTGTCTAGTTTTCATACTAGGGTAAGGCTGGCCTCAAAGAATGAGTTAAAAAGTATCCCCCTCATTTCAATCCTTTGATAGAAATTGCAGAGAATTGGTGCAATTTCTTCCTTAAGTGTTTCTTAGAATTCATCTGTGTCTAGTGACTTCTTTTTTGGAAGATTATTAATTATTGATTCAATTTCTTTAATAAATACAAGCTTATTCAGATTATCCATTTATTCTTTTGTTATATTTGGTAGATTGGGTCTTTCAATGAACAAGCTGAATCTATTTTGTAAAATATTTTTCCTAATGGAGAATATTCAAAAGAGATCTTTGAAGATGTATATGCACCATTCTTACCCTATCATATTACATATTTTACTTCAAAGAGAACATACTATATCTAAATTGGATCTAGTTTGAGCCACAACCTGCACGATTTTTTAAACTTCTCTTAGAAGGAGTTCTGTAACTTTAAATACATTTTCTACAATTCAAATTATTCTCTGCACCACAGCATGCATGAGTATTTCATTTTTCAGGGTCATTACAAAACAAAAAAAGGTAACTTGGGAACAGATAAATGTAGCCCAGGAAATTCTCTTGAAGTTCAGTGGTTAGAAATCTGTGCTTTCAATTCTGGTTTCCTTGGGTTATTTGCCCAGTAGTGGGATTGCTGGATCTTTTGATAGTTTTATTCTGGCAGATAATTGGATAACAAGGTTGTGGTACATATACACAAGGGAATATTACTCAGCTGTAAAAAGGAACATATTTGAGTCAATTCTAATGAAGTGAACGAACCTAGAGACTGCTATACAGAGTGAAGTAAGTCAGAAAGAGGAAGACAAATACTATATATTAATGCATATATATGGAATCTAGGAAGACGGCACTGACAATCCTATGTACAGGGCAGTAAAAGAGATAGAGACATAAAGAACAGACTTCTGGAGTCAATGGAAGAAGGAGAGGGTAGGATGATATGAGAGAAGAGCATTAAGCCATATACATTACCATATGTAACATAGATAATCAGTGCAAGTTTGATGCATGGAGCAGGGCACACAAAGCTGATGCCCTGTGACAACCGAGAGAGACAGGATGGGGAGGAAGTCTGGAGGGGGAATTCAGGATTAGGGTGACACATGTTTATCTATGGCCAGTTCATACTTATGTATGGGAAGAAACATCACAGTATTGTAAAATAATTATTCTCCAATTGGCCAATAAAAAAAAAGAAAAAGAAAGGAAAATAAATCTATGCTATCACAGTCATGGACCTGAGTTCAATCCTGACTGGTGAACTAAGATTCAATAATCTATGCAGTGCAGAAGAAAAAAAATTCTATGTGGGGACTAAGAAATTTCTTTTTTTATTTTTTAAATCTATTTTCTATTCAAATTGAGGATTAATGTTTCTTTTTTAAAAAACTCCTTTCTTTCTGAAATAAAAATCAATGTCAAAAATTGGCCTTTTGAAAAATATCAGAGTCTCAAATGCAGGTATATGAACATAAATCTAATACCAGTTCTTAGACAACTAAATGTATACTTTTACCAAGGTATTCGTATAGGTTTGTTGAATATTATGGAAATATTTTGGCTTCTTTCAAAGCTTGGTCTGGTAGCAGGAGATAAAATTTGTACTATGGAGATCATCAGATAGAAAAGTAAAATAGCTTCTCGGTGCCTAACTAATGTATCTTTCTTATGAGATCTGAAAAGTTTGATGACATCTTAATATACATCATTTGGTTTGGCTCTTTTCCAGCTTTATGTTTGTATTTGGTTTGGTACAGAGACTGAATTTTATGACAGATTCTCAAATGTTATTTCTGCATTGACAGAAAACAGATTTTCTAGGTAGATTGTGATAGAGTTTGTGATAGAGTTCTGGATGCCTGGGCTGTTGTGCCTAATTCTATCTAAAGCATCACGATCTAAAGCAAACAATGGATCCATTTACTCCCAAATCAACTGCCTTCATGCAAAAATTACTGTCAAAGGAAACAGTGAAACAGAATAGAAAGTGTATATAAACTCAAAAGTTTGTATGTTTTAGCCAAATAGCAAACAAATTGTAGCTAGATATTGGATGCATAATAAATGTAAGCAAAAGCCACAAAGATAAATATTAAGGATATGCATTTTATTAGTAGCATTGTTAAGAACAATAATATCTAGTAATAATCCAGAATCTTATCATCATAAGAGAGGAAAATAAATAACTATTTAATCATAAAACAAAAGCATGTAGAATAAAACATGCATTGTGTGAATAAAACATGCATTTGGTTGTCTTGGATCTTATTTCAAGGATATTTGTAGAAAGCTGTCTACTACATACTTTTATCTCCTCAAACTAGAGGATTTTGGTAAAAGCTTTTTTATCATGCTAAACAATTCTGAGATTTCTCAGCTCTTAATCTCCAGTTTCCATGATAGTTGTTAATAATGCTTAGTTATATATCTTTATTTTATATTTCATGGCTGTAGCAAAATTTTTTGTGTTAAAGAGATTCTAAGGCAATAAAAATATTCTATATGATGTATATTCTGTATATTGCATATATGTCATTATATGTTTGTCCAAAACCACAGAATATAGAACATAATGAATGAATCTTACTGTAAACTATGGACTTTGAATTATTATGACATATCAGGAGTGCTGTTATGTCTGACCCTTTGTGGCCCATTGGACTGCAGCCAACCAGGCTTTTCTGCCCATGGAATTTTCCTGTCAAGAATACTGGAGTGGGGAGGCATTTTCTACTCCAGGGGATTTTCAAGACCCAGGGATTGAACCTATGTTTCTTGCATCTCCTGCATTGGCATACATGCCAATTATTTACTGCTAGCACCATCTAGGAAGCACAAAGTTCATCAATTATAATATATATACCACTCTAGTGGAAATACTGATTATGGAAGAGGCTATGTATATGTTGGGGTAGAGATATACATGACATCTCTGTACTTTTCTCTGTTTTTCTCTGAACTTAAAATTGTATTCTTAAAAAAAAAAAAGTCCTAAACAAATTTGATATGTTTTATAAAACTCTGGTGTTAGGTCATGCAAGTGTGAGTCATTTAAAAAGATGTTGAGTGCAAACTGTTTCTAGTGATAAAATGATTGCATGTAATACTTCAGCATTTGGCAATGTCTACCTGCAATAAAGCAGAGACTAAAGCTCAAAGGTGAAATTCCTAGGTATTGGTCAATTTGTTACTAAATCATAAAGGGCAAATTGGTGAATCTCAGAAGAAAATCATTCTTTTTGTCACTAAAGTGAATATCAAAATTATAAAAGTGTAAGTGTCTGTGAGAGCTTTGTTAACTGTGGTTTTAGAATTCTATTTTTTTTTTCTTTCCTGGATGTCTGTTACGGTATGAAAATTAAAGATTTTGAGTAATTGAGAAGATTTTTCAAGGATCCTTTGTATTCTTTTAGTGAAATGCCTGTTGCTGCCATTTAAGAGATAAATTGGCGATTCTCTAACTGAGAATGAAAACTAAAAGTACCTTCTGCTACTGTTAGAACTATGGCTCTCTGTAAAATAAATGCTGCAGGTCACCCTGAGAATAAGCAAATAATGATAAGACCATATACAGAAACCATCATGGGGGGTAAATGTGTGAATACTATGTAGAGATATTAAAGTGCACTCTGAGGTGTGGGCCTGTGTTGTGTCTCATTGTGAGTGTTCCCAGTATAAAACTGATTACAGGAGAGACAAGCATCAGGGAAATTTTAGAAAATTTTCCACTATAAATTTTGATGCAGTGCAATGAATTTTTTTCCTTGTAGTGGTAGTGTAAAATCTTTGCAAGTTTTCATTTGAGGTCCCTTGAAATTAACATGCAGCCATGATGAAAACTTCAAAGATTTTCCTCCTGTAATTTTCAGACCCATTTTATCACTTTCTGACTATGATGTCAATTATTAGGATTCTATGAAAGTCTCATTTAACTTCACCAAAGACTTCTACATTTGAATTGTCATCATAGGGGTTGTATCCCAGAAGTTGCCTATCTGGCATATGATCAACCAGAGCATGTACTTAAGTCTTTGTGTTATCATTTTGTCCTAGACTTGGTATATGTAGCAATAACTTACTTAGGAAATAGTTGAGAACTTAAAAGTTGTTTAATCTGTTGATCATTCTTAATTGTGTGTTCTACTATGGTAAAAAAAATTGTTTCCAGAAATGTAAAAACCAAAACTTCCCTGGTGGTCCAGTAGATAAGACTTTGAGCTTTCAAGGCATGGGCCCTTGGTTTGATTATTGGTTGGGGAATTAGATCCCACATGCCACAGTTATGAGTTTGAATGTCACAACTAAAAGATTCTGCATGCTGTGATAAAGACTGAAGATCTTATGTACCCCAACTAAGACCCAAAGCAACCAAATAATAAATAAATAAATATTTTTTAAAAAGTATTGGCTAACTGCATATATTGATCCTCTGGTTCATCACAAATTTAGGTATAATTTAAATCTAAATATAATGATTTCTTCCATCTAGTCTGAATTTGCCTCTGGTCAGTGTTTATGTACTAGGTTTAGTTGATTACTTATTATGTCATTTTTTTCTGATATTTTCTTGTTTCATAAACATAAACCAACTAAATTAAATTGAATTTTCTAGCGGTATTCTATACAAATATGTTTAGTGTATAAATCATTCTTGGAAAAATACTAGGTAACTGGATAGTCACTTCTGGAAATAAAAAAGTTACTGTTGTTTTTCAGTTGCTGAATCATGTCCAGCTCTTTGCAACCTCATGGACTGCAGGGTTCTAGTCTTTCCTAAGTTTGCTCAAACTCATGGCCATTGAGTCAGTTGATGCCATTCAACCATCTCATCCTTTGTCATCCTCTTCTTCTGCCCTCAATCTTTCCAGCATTAGGGTGTTTTTCTATGAATCGACTCTTCACATCAGGTGGCCAAAATACTCGAGCTTCAGCATCAGTCCTTTCAATGAATATTCAGTGTTGACTAACTTTAGGATTGACTGGTTTGACCTCTTTCCGCGCCAAGCGACTCTCAAGAGTCTTCTCCAGCACCACAGTTCAAAAAGAACCAATTCTTTGGTGCTCAGCTTTCTTTATGGTCCAACTCTCATATCCATGACTACTAGGGAAACCATAGCTTTGACTAGACAGATCTTTGTCGGCAAAGTGATGTCTCCGCTTTTTAATATACTGTTTAAGTTTGTCATAGCTTTTTTTTCAAGGAGCTAGCATTTTTTAATAGAAGAGTGCCACAATTTACCCATGATGGATTCATGTCAATGTATGCCAAAACCAATAGAGTACTGTAAAGTAAAATAAAGTAAAAATTAAAATTAAAAAAAAGAAAGACTAAACACACACACACACAAAATAAAAATAAAATAATACTCCTATGAATTGAAATGTGGGTGGTAATAGGATTCTAAGGATGAAAGCTTGTGTGCTGAGAAATGTTGTATATTTTTGGTGAGTGACAAGGTTTTCTCAATTTAATTATTTTTTATTATTTTTTTATTTTACTTTACAGTACTCTATTGGTTTTGGCATACATTGACATGAATCTGCCACGGGTATTGTGTTGGTTTCTGCCATAGACCAACATGAATCAGCCATAGATATACATATGAAATGACAAGGTTTGAACAACATGAAGAAAAATTAAGTCTCTCAAGTCATCAAGGGTTTCCAAAGTCTAGTAGAATAGTAGTTTACCTGCCTCTTCCCTGAATAAAGGCGAGTTTTGAAATTAAGTCAACAAAAAGTGGTAATAAACTACTAGTCTCTAATGACTTTTATGTGCTGAGTAGAGACACCAAAGGTTTGTACACAATTTCTTAAACACGAATATGTAGAAAGGTTTTGGATTATGTATAATATTTGAAACATGAAAAGCTGCATCCTTGGGATAAATCAAGGTCTACATCATGAAATTAGTCTTAACAAAATTAATACATTTCTTGAAAGACATTATCTTTTCTGAGTTAGAACAATGAGTGAATAGTTAAACTTTATCGATAGCAAGTTGTTGTTGTTCAGTTGCTCAGTCATGTCTGATTCTTTGTGACCCCATGGACTGCAGCACTCCAGGCTTCCCTGTTCTTCACCATCCCCCAAAGTTTGCTCAAATTCATGTCCTTGAGTCAGTGATGCCATCCAAACATCCCATCCTCTGTCATCCCCTTCTCTTCCTGTCTTCAAACTTTCCCAGCATTAAGGGATTTTCTAATGAGTCAGTTCTTCACATCAGATGGTCAAAGTATGGAACTTCAACTTCAGCATCAGTCCTTCTAATGAATATTCAGGATCGATCTCCTTTAGGATAGACAGGTTTGAACTCCTTGCAGAACAAAGGACTCTCAAGAGTTTTCTCCAACATCACAGCTCAAAAGCATAAATTCTTCTCTGTTCAGCCTTCTCTGTGGTCTAACTCTCACATCCATACATGACTACTAGAGAAACTATAGTTTTGACTATACAGAGCTTTGTCAGGAAAGTAATAATGTCTCTGTTTTTTAATATGCTGTCTAGGTTGGACATAGCTTTTCTTCCAAGGAGCAAGCATCTTTTAATTGTGTCCCTGCATTCACCATCTGAAGTGATTTTGGAGCCCAAGCAAATAAAGTCTGTCACTGTTTCTATTGCTTCCCCATCTATTTCCCATGAAGTGATGGGACCGATGCCATGGTTTTCATTTTTTGAATGTTGAGTTTTAAGCCAACTTTTTCACTCTCCTCTTTCACCTTCATCAAGAGACTTTTTAGTTCCTCTTAACCCTCTGTCATAAGGGTGGTGTCATCTCCATATCTGAGGTTATTGATATTTCTCCTGGTAATTAATAGTAAAGAGAACATTTCAATTTTAGAACATAGTCATAATTCATCCACATATTGGGCATGAGTAGAATCACAGGAAAACTTTAGTCCTTCAGGTCCTGGTTAAAGGCATATAAAAATGTATAGAGGTCTTAATAAATCCCAGAGGAATAACTGTCTGATATATGGTTGAAATTTAAAGGGAAGGATAGAATTAACTATTCTTATCTAAAAGAATCCAAATGAGGTAGAACACAAACTTTCATTGCAAATTATGTACAGTCAGATTATACTGAGAATACATACTATTCAGGTATGGTTCCCCAGAAGAGAAGGGCATACTTATTTTATTTATGGCCCTGAAATTCTAAAGTATCTATATTCTTTCCCATTGAATGACAGTTTGAGTATTGCAATGGCTTCCAGTTTCAGAGAACATTGTGCAAGTTTGGCTAGATGTTTAATTTGGTCGATCTAATTCTTGAGAAGTTCTGGTACAGTAATTGCACATAGCAATAGAATTTTTGTTTTGTTGTAAGGCTGACACATCATATTGAACTTAAACATACTCTTAGTTTAAAAACAAATAATATGAATAGGTAAAAATTCAAAAGATCTAATTCTTGATTTTAAGTAGTAGAGATTTTAGGAATTTTCAGGAAAAGAACATCAAGAAATCACTTAATTAGGCAATTCTATTTTCCATGTAAAATCCTTATCAAGTTCTTGAGCAGATATCATATAGCAGGGAAGAATGCTCTTTAAATATTTGTGAGGGACAGCTATGTGCTAAGATCTGGAGAATGCAAAGCATTTAGAGATAACCATACAGCATTTTTTGTTTATTCTCTGGTAGAAATTGTACAACAATGGAGGGCTTTATAAATGGCATTATTAAGGGTGCAACAAAGATTTATAAGCTTATCTTTTTTACTGATATTTTTTTCTTGTCCATTAAACAGTAAGATGAAAAAAAGGCTGTGATATTGTCACCACAGAAACACAACTGCACTCTTGCCTTTTTCCTCCCCACTTCAGTTCTTTAGGTAATGCTGGAAAATGTTTTTATAATATACTTCCAGCTTGAAGTTGGTTCAATATCTCTGAGAAATTCACATCTCTCCAGGACCTAGAATATGACCTCATTTACAAATAAGATCTTATAGATATAAGAGAAAGGAGAGGGAGACTTGGACGCTGAAGCACACAGAGAGAAAGGTCATATGAAAACAGAGGCAGAGGTGGGAATTAATGTGGCCACAACCCAATGAACTCTAGTGATTGCCAGAAAAAGAAAAGAAAAAAAAAATTGAATTCTCCCTCAGAAACTTCAGAAGGAGCCAACCCTGCTGACACTTTAATTTGGAGTTCTAGTTGCTAGAACTGAGAGAGGACATTTATGCTGTGTTAAGTACATCTGTGGTAATTTGTGATGCCAATACTGATGGAAACTGATACACCACACACAATTTTACATATCCCTTTATGAAAACTTTCCCCTCTTAGATTTAATACCTGGGAAGATTGTATCTAGTTGTCTTAACTTTAAGGCCATTGTTTTCCATTTTTTGTTTCTGAATCGTAGTTGACTTTTCTTTTATTATTCTTTTGAAATGTTTAAACAATTGATCTGACAATGGAGATATTTCTCATCTGATTTATTTTTGTTTGCATTTTAATTCACTTATTCACTTAAATCTAGCTAAAAGCTAGTCACAAAATGTGAGGTACAGAACTGTTGTCATAACTGCTACTTCTGAATATCCTTTAAAGAACTAAGGATCCTATGAATTTTTAAACAAACCCCAAATTTTTGGATCTCATAATGGTATCACAATCCAGTCAATTTTCACAAGAAATATTCTGGAAATAACTGTTAAAACTTCTTATCTAACATCTACAATTTTTTGAAACCTCTGACTTCTACAAGTATATGGTTTCTTAAGTCTTCCAGGTCTGATTTTTTTTTTCATTATTTTTTTTTCCACTGATGGTCCTTTTAACATATGAATCTATAGCATTGATTGGATCCCTTAGATTTTTTTGTGCTGCTAAAAATATTCTAAACTTTTAGTCTTGTTTCTAATTGTATAGGCACTAGAACATTTTTTGCAAATGACTCAGTACACACAAAAACTATGGCTAAAAATCAGCCATGAATAATTTTTTCTCTTACAACCAAGGTTTATCATTAAAAGGCAGAGAGAAATTAGGATTTTTCATTAATCATAAGGGGAGAGAAAAAGGACAAGAACAGAGATATTGGAGGATATGTTACAGGAGAAGAAAAATCATGAAACAAACACATTGAGGTCCAGGCTGTAGTTTCAGATGACCTGATAGAGAAACAGTTTTAGTTACTCAGATTGTTTATTTGCCTTGAGTAAGCCAAAGAACTGATGCTTTTGAACTGTGGTGTTGAGGAAGACTCTTGAGAGTCCCTTGGACTGCAAGGAGATCCAACCAGCCCATCCTAAAGGAGATCAGTCTTGGGTGATTGGAAGGACTGATGTTGAAGCTGAAACTCCAATACTTTGTCCACCTGATGCGAAGAGCTGACTTTTTGAAAAGACGCTGATGCTGGAAAAGATTGAAGGCAGGAGGAGAAGGGGACAACAGAGGATGACATGGTTGGATGGCATCACCAGCTCAACAGACATGAGTTTGGTTAAACTCTGGGAATTGGGGACACTACTGAGTGACTGAACTGAACTGAACTAAAGGACTTTACTAAATAAAAAATTCTGAGTTTTTTGGAAGCATCTTTATTCCAATAAACATGTAGATATTAAATATTTGAAATTTTACTATTTTCATTTTAATGAGCTTCATATATAATTTTATGCATACCACAATCTCCCTAAATAACTATTCTAATTTTGAATTATTATCATAGAATGAAGAAAGATAAGCATATGAATTAAATTTTGAGCACAAAAGCATTTATGTTACAGGAGACTGGAGCATGAACCCAAACCAAGATGAATCTAAGAGCAATAAATAATCTTTTAAATAAATTACTACATTGCTTAGATCCCTACGTTAACAGATAGCCATTTCCATTTGCACACCTTTAAATTTTGCAATCCTCATCCAAAACAAACTTTGGAAAGGTCTCTTTATGTATAAGATTCTTATGGACAAAATGTGATAACTGAGGAATTCCTAATTCTCATAAAATCTTGATAGATGATTGAAGACAAAGCTTTTCCTAAGATGCCAGTTTGATGAGAACTTCTAATCTTGTCAGTCTTCAGGGCCAGCTTCCACAGAGCTATGTTCTAGCATCTGATCTATGTTCACTTTCTTTGTTATATAATTTTTTTTCAGCAAAGAGTAACAAAGACCAACGGAGAAATAAACAACAATGCTGTTAATAAGAAGGCAGTTTTCCATGAAGGATTAGAGTTTTCAAATCTGATAAGATATTCAAAAGGTAGACAAAATTGTTCCTTTATTCTTAAAAGAGAAAATAAAATTATCATTTTATTTATTTATTTTTTTTAGAGTTTGATGAAAATAAATTGGATCTCAGATCTAACATAGCCTTTACTTGACTCTTACATTTGAACAGACCTCTGGAGCAGGAGACTCAGGAACACATGAGCTCTTCCACATCAAGAGTATTGAACTATGGAGGCAAAATTGTCTTAACAGGATGTTGGCTGAACCTTGAGGTTCAGAAAAATCAAACATCAACTCACTAAAAGATTACCAGAAAGTCCCATTTGGCCAAGCAAAGATGATCTTATTAAGCCTTTCCAGAATCTTAATAGATCTCAGAAGGAGAAAGTCAGGGAAGTCATAGTATTTTTAGACCCTGGGCTGGATGAATTTAAGTCAGGTCTTGCATAGTAAGGAACTGGCTAGAATTGGGCAAGTTTTGTGATATAATAACTGAATTGGTGAGAATCTTCAGAGAAGCCATGAGTCTTCAGAGTCTTCAGAAAAGCCATGATGGATAAACTGCTATTTTTAATAATCAGCTCAATTGTTTGTGGTTCACAGTCTTGTCTTCAATTAGCAAGTATTCCCTGGATCAAGTGTGTCTAAGTTCTTTTTTATTTCCCTATGTAGTATTTAACAGAGAATCAGAAAGACATTCTGGTCCCAGAATTGTTAGATTTAGGAATGGTAAGAAATGTTCCTTTCTGTTCTCACACATGTAGATCTCTTCATAGTTTATTTGGCAGTTTAATATTCTAAACAAAATGTATTCAAATTTCTGCTAAGTAATATTATTTTTCTTAAGGTAAAATCATTTTTATCCTATAACTTAAAAAAGTAAATAAAGAAAAAAATTACTTTATTTTCCTAATGGAACGGTACACCCAGGGATTGGGAAATCTTTGTATGATATTTGGAGATGGGGAGAAATTTAGTATAAGTTACATATCCTGACCAAATTTAGTGCATACTTTTTGAACTAAATTAAGACATGAGTTTGAGTGAACTACGGGAGTTGATGATGGACAGGGAGGCCTGGCATGCTGTGATTCATGGGGTCACAAAGAGCGACTGAGCGAATGAACTGAACCGAACTGAACTGAAGGCACTGTTATACTCAATGTCACTACTAGAGATTGTAGTGTGAGAAGAGCCTGTAGTAAGTTTATGGTGCTTTTCATTGATATGATTATTGTTACTCTAGTGGTAATTTTGTTTGTTTGTTTTGTGTTTATTTTTTGATAAGAGTGGATAGAGGGTATTTTTAGAACTGTGCAAAGTAAGATGTCATATATTCAAAGTAATATGTTTCTCTAGCTCTCAATGCATGGCATCTAAGTTACCAGAGAGTAGCAAGTCAGTTAGTTTTGTATTAGTACATGGCAAGACAACTGTTGTTCACAGGACAAGGACACATCACCCTTACTCACAAAAATGTCAAGTTTAGAAACTAATTAATTCTAACAAATACCTGTAATGCATATTTTATATTTTTATCATCTTCTGTCAGCCACCATTCATATTTTAGAACAAAGATTGCTTTATCTTCTTGAAAGAATTTGATTCATACATCCATTAAGGGACTACTTTTTTGGTCCATGCTTCAGTGGCATTACATGTTGCTTGTTTAAAGAGAATAAACCATTTGGATACACTGAGTTCAATAAATTCTTCTTAACACTTCATCAGATAAAGATAAGAGAAGAGATTCCTGGAAATGAGCTAGGATTATTTTTCATCTTCTCAGCTATTTGACTACATTAACTGCTTTGCATAAGTGATAAATGATTTCTAAAGGAGAATTAGACTAATGGTGAAAATTCCTTACCTTGAAATTGATCATTGGAATTCACCAGCAGCTGTGGTTAGATGAAACCATTACTTTTGAAATATATTATTCTGTGTAAAAGAGCTACATAGAAATTTATTCTTTTTGAAACATATAATTATTAAAATAGCATAATATTTCAAATATATATATATATATATAACTTCCATAAACATTTAAAGGGATTCTCAGATGGCTCGGTTGGTAAAGAATCCAACTGCAATGTAGGGGACCCTGGTTCACTTCCTTGGTCAGGAAGATATTTAAAAGCATAGGTTCAAATATTAGAGGTGCTGTAAGTTATTGCATAGATTATCAAGTGTCATGGAACTGCATGCAAGACCAAAAAAAAAAAAAAAAAGAGTATTTCTTTTCAGGCATTTTATTCTTTTGAATATTTGAACTCTTGAATATTGAGTGGGAAATTTGCTTTCTCACTCCATGATTCATTTACACATAAACCTTTGTGAGTGGTTTCATCTAAAAGATAGCAGAGTGCTTAAAATGAGAAAAAATAGCACCTCCAAAATGAGTTGTATTCAACAACAAAGTCATCAATCACAGCATGGTTTGAAAATAGTTTCAAAATATTATTGAAAAACTCATATAAAAAGATGTGAACTAGTCAAAATTTTGAAACTTTACAAGCATGATGTTAGGCCATGTTTATATGTCTTTAGTGAAAATGAGGTACAGTTTCATTTCTCTCATTTTAGCTGTAACTTTCTTAGTAAGCATTACATCCATATTGCAGTAGAGCCATTATAGCTATTTACATACTGAAATATTTTATTTCTGGGAAAATATGGGATATCTCTTGCATCTATGATCTCTGAGTCATCAGAATGATGTATTAGAATAAGAATCAAGATCTATGATAAAAATGTAACTAAGATAAAATTATCAAGGAATTGAATTAACTGGTTATAAAAATGATTTTCTGATGTTCCCTTAATCCATATGGAAGAGCTAAGGCTTGAATTGAAACAGTAATTAATAGGTAGCTGTAAACTCTTTTTCTAAATTTAATACTGCTGCTACTGCTGCTAAATTGCTTCAGTTGTGTCCGACTCTGTGTGACCCCATAGACGGCAGGCCACTAGGCTCCTCCGTCCCTGGGATTCTCCAGGCAAGAACACTGGAGTGGGTTGCCATTTCCTTTTCCAATGCATGAAAGTGAAAAGTGAAAGTAAAGTTACTCAATCATGCCTGACTCTTAGTGACCCCATGGAATAGAGCCTACCAGGCTCCTTCATCCATGGGATTTTCCAGGCAAGAGTACTGGAGCTGTCTCTTATACACATCTTGACACCAAGGATTCTCCAGGCAAGAACACTGGAGTGGGTTGCCATTTCCTTTTCCAATGCATGAAAGTGAAAAGTGAAAGTAAAGTTACTCAATCATGCCTGACTCTTAGTGACCCCATGGAATAGAGCCTACCAGGCTCCTTCATCCATGGGATTTTCCAGGCAAGAGTACTGGAGTGGGGTGTCATTGCCTTCTCCAAAATTTAATACTATGGGACTGAAAGTTCAGGGGGACATCTTGATTTACAGAGCAAAGATACTGTAAGAAGGAATTTGGATAAGCAAAATGTAGAGAAAAAAATGTCTCTCTAGTTGTGTAGCTTCCACTAATAATTCTGTGATATTGTTGGTGAACTATAACATTAACATAATTTCAGTTACTAGTTGAGCCTTTAACTCACATCTTAAACCAGCTGGTGTTTCTGAACTCTAGACCAGGTACATTTTACAAAAAAACTGTGTGGGGATGGCAAATAAGGAGTATCCTTGGTGTACCTTCTCCTGTCTTACCATTGTTAATATTAGATTTTTCAAGAATATTGACAGAGAGCGGGGGGAAAATCATTTTCTACAAAATGAGAAGAGGCTTCTCCCAGTTATCTTTAGTAAAGGTGAGAGAGATGAGAGAGAGAGAGAGAAAGCAAATACAAGAGTAGAGTAATCCTTCACCAAATGTGAAGCAAAAGCTCACTCTCATTACCAGGGGGGTTCACACAGAAAGAAGTACGTCCAAGTGTACACCATCTCTTCTGTACACTACCAGGCACTTGGGTCCCTTTGTTGTACATGATAAAAAGTCCCAGTTTCTGTTATGGGTATCTATTCAAATATCTTAACCTGACCAATTAATTTGGTAAGAGGAGGAACTGATGAAATTTCTCCTAGCCAATGGAGATTGTCAATTTAATTCATGTTAGAGATGGCCTTATAGACTTGTAGAATTCCCTTTTGCCCATTAGTGCTGTGGGCTTGCCCAATCACCAGCTGGTTGGCACCAGTCTTGGAACCCCTCAGGCAAAGTGGATGTCCTTACAAGGTCCCAGTCCCACCAAACAGTGAGCAGGTACTAGCTAAGGACCCCCTGCCCCTCTAGCCATCTTTTTAAGACGTTGCACCAACCACTAAAAGCCAGCTACTTCCACACAAAGCAGTTCCTGACAGCCAACTGTGTCAGGGGGCAATCTTGCCTAGTAGCTGCACAAATAGTAGTCAGCCCTACTACAACACAATGGTACACACAGGCTACATAGGGCGTACTTCTAGAGCAAATACCTCTGGTGACCAATCAGGAATGTGCTGCTGAGCCTTATTTAAACACTCTTACATAAAGCAACCTCTCTAAAGCCAGAAGATATTACTGTCTTACCTAATATATAGAAATAAAGACACAATAAGCAAGATGAAGTAATATATAAATATGTTACAAATAAAGAGATAAAATAAACCCTAGAATAAGAATTAAACATAGTGGAGGTAAGCAATCTAACAGTAAAGAATTCAACCAAATAATCATCAAGATGCCCAAGGACCATGGGAGAAGAGTATAAAAATAGCAAAAGAGGTTTAACAGAGAGTTAAAACATATAAAGAAGAATGAAACATAGTTGGAAAATATGACAATTAAAATACAAATACAGTGGAAGGAATCAACAGTAGATTAGATGAATAGTTCCCTGGTGGATCAGTAGTTAAGAATATGCCTTCCAATGAAGGGGACATGGATTTGGTCCCTGGTCCAGAAAGAATCCACATGCTTCAGGGCAACTACATCTGTGCAGCACAACAAAGTCTGTGCACCCTAGAGTCTGTGCTCCACAACAAGAGAAACCACCATAATGTGAGTCCCGCACACTGCAACTAGAGAGCGGCCCTACTCAATGCAACTAGAGAAAGCCCATGTGCAGCAAGGAATACCCAATACAGCAAAAATATATATAATAAAATAAATTTTAAAATAATGAAAAAAATAAATTTTTAAAAACTGGTAGATTAGATGGTACAGAGGAATGGATCAGTGAACTGTAAGCCAGAGTAATGGAAATCTATCCAAGCAAAAGAGTTTTAAAGCAACTTTAAAGAAATGAGAAACTTCCTAGACAACATAAAGCATGATAACATTTGTATCATGGGGGGTTGGTTTCTCAGAAGGAAAAAAAACACATTGCTTGAAGACATAATAGCTGAAACTTTCATAACTCAGTAAAGGAAACAGGCATGCAATACAGGAAACACAGAGTCTCAAATATAATCAACCCAAAGAGGTCTATGCCAAAACATATTGTAACCAAGAAAAAATAAATAAATAAAAAGATATTTTAAAATAGCAATGGAATAGTAATTAGTTACATACAAGATAATTGCATGAGACTATAAGACAACTTTTCAATGGAAGCACCACAAGCAAGAAGGAAGGGGGGAATTATTTAAAAATGAGAAGAAAAATATACAGCTAAGATTATTCTACCCAACAATGCTCTCATTTAGATTTGAAGGAGAGATAAAGAGTTTTGCAAACAGGTTTTCAGTACCACTTCAAGCTTTATAAATAATGTTAAGAGGAAATCGCTAAACAGAAATAGAAATAAAGGGTTGCAGTCATACACTGCTGAGGACGTCAAAAAGAGGATACCCCCTGGGCTCAGGAAACAGACTGGCAGATAAGACCACTAAACAAGCAGCTGAGGGCTTGGGGGTGACAAGTGAAGCCTCTATTAAAGCTCTCATTTTGGCGGAGCTGCCTGAGCTAACGCTAGACTCCAAAATACAATGAAGGCCCAAACCAAAAGCCAAAGCAGAAGGGGCCATCAAGGCTGAAAAGGGATGGTGGGAATTGCCAAGTGGCAAGTTATTGGTACCGGAGGAGCTGGCACCCACTCTGGTAAGCCAAACACACCAAGCGACCCATCTAGGCCATCATAAATTGGAAAAGCTAATTTGAAAATATTTCTTGGTTCCCCGCCTCTCTTCCCTAAAGCAGGACAAAATCTCAGAAGTGACTGCCTGCTCACAGGTCAATGCTTCTTCTCGGCATGGACAGAAACCTCCAGGGATTCAGCTAAAAGGCACACTGCCCTTGACCACCTGGGAGCAGACTTCACTGAAATGAAACCTCACCGACACTGTTACTGACCAGCGGTAACCTGCTGGTCATGGTATGTACGTTCTCGGGATGGGCAGGAGCTTTTCCTACCCGGACTGAAAGAGCATCAGAAGTAGCCTGGTGCCTGCTGAGGGAGATAGTTCCCAGATTTGGATTTCCTACCAGCATTGGATCGGACAGTGGCCCGGCTTTCGTAGCTGAGTTAGTATAACAAGTAAGCAAAACATCAAGTGGAAATTACATAAAGCATATAGGCCCCAGAGTTCTGGGATGGAGGAAGGAACCAACTGGACACTTAAAGAGACACTATCCAAGTGGATCTTAGAGACTGACTGTTCCTGGGTGGACTTGCTTCCGACGGCTCTGGTCACTCAGGATGACCACACAGTCCTGTGGCTCTTCTCCGTACAAAACTGTGTGTGGGAGGCCCTCTCCCATAATAAAACAGGTGTCAACAAATTTCCCTCAGGTAAAGGGAGATGAGATTTCACAGCAGATGGAACAACTGGGTAAGGTAATAAATCAGGTAACTAAGTTTGTACAAGAAAGGGTGCCGTTCCCCCTTGGGGAACAGATTCACAAATTTGTGCCCAGGGATCAGGTGTGGTCAAGGACGGGAAACAGGATTCCTTGGCCCCACATTGGAAGGGTCCATATACTGTTGTTCTAACCAGCCCTACTGCAGTTAAAGTTGCAGGTGTCACTCCCTGGATCCACGACAGGAGGGTGAAGAGAGCATACCACGCAGACCCAGAGGACACCTAGCTGACTACACAACAGGACCCCACCGATCCCTGTGAAACCAAGATCATCTTAAAGAAGAAACAGAGATGAAACTCTATGATCAACTGTTGCTACAAGGACTTGCTGGTATCATCTTGAGACTAACCTTAGTTTCAGTACAAAGAGGGACTTGTGCTATAATTAAAATTGAATGTTGTGTATATAGTCCCCAGGATGACATGAAAGGTCAGGTAAAAGTTATGTCTGATGATAATCTTCCTTTTTGGACTTCAGTCCTAACTTGGGTGAAGGGTAATGGGTGGAAAACTATATTTACCATTGTTATAGTTGCCTTAATAGTTCTGCTTTGTGGACCCTTTATTTTACAATGTATTATGAATTTTGTAGCCCAAAGGTTGATGTCGTTCTCCCAAACTGGAGGTCGGAGAGTCAGGCTGCAATATATCCCTATGAATGATGCTCATACTATGAGTTAAGAGCATCAGGAGCGGGGAATGAAGGAGAAAACAGACAGAACAGACTCCGTCTTGAAAGCAGGACTCCATCTTGGGCCGGACTGTGGACTTTGAGCTATATGCCCAGTATCTATGGAAACGACATACCAACTGGAAAACCAGGCCCCCTGGATGGAAGAGCCCCAGGGCTCACACCTAGACTCTCTGTTGCCTAAAAGAATACCCTAATTATCTGTGTAACTGAATAGAATCATAAATTCTATCATGCTTATTGGGGTATGACCACAGGCCTACTGATAATTGTTCACTGTTAACTACCTAGGCTTAAAGCATATGAATCACAGGTTAACTTTGATTGTATGTTTCTTTTCCTTTGTTCAGACTAGTTTCAGGGAATTTGGGGAGGTGGGTTTGAGCACGTACACTTAGGGTATATAAGGTTTTCAGGAAAACCGGTCAGGGTCCTTGGCTAAGAGGAGACTCTGCCTTGAGTTCGCTGGCGTAATAAACTGCACTCAACTATCTGCATTGTCCTTCTGAGTGAGTTTGTTTCCCAGAACATGTGGCTACAACAAGAGATATGGGTTCGATCCCTGGGTTGGAAAGATCCCCTGGAGAAGGGAATGGCAACCCCCTCCAGCATTCTTGCCTGGAAAATTGCACGGACAAGGGAGCTGGTGGGCTACAGTTCATGGGGTCACAAAGAGTTGGACACAACTAAGCATACACACACAAACAAGGATCTTAGTCCATTTTCAAAGGTGGAGAACATATTGAACACAATAAATCAATGCACAGTGGGGCACTGCTAGAAGCTGATTTCTATGACGGAAGCTTAAGAATCTTTTCCGTCCATAACTCAAACCTTTGTTAGACATTTTCTAAAGCCTTCATACAAGGTAACACTTGAGAGAATCCACCCTTTAGAAAGAAGGAAATTGATTTTCGTATGAGAAAAAAAATAATGGTAAAAGGGGAAGCGACCGTCAAACACGTATGAATGAAGATGAAAAAAACTACTTCTTACAAGCCGAGAAATCTATCAGGACCCAGACATCTGTCACCTCCCAAACAGGCTTTAATTTTAGAGTTTGCTTCCTCTACATTTTTTCCCCCTTCTCTTCCCATAGTTAGATGGATTTAACATATGCTTGGGATTTCACAAGCTCGGTTTTGGTAGGTGCGATATCTAAGAATATCTAAAGCTGTTTTTGAGGCCTTATGGGATGACGCTTGTCTTGTTCTTTGAGATTCAGTCTTTGGATTTTTCTTATTCTTCGTGGGTACTCTTGTGATGTCAAGTGATTCCCAAATCCCCATTTGCAGATGTGAACTGAACCAAGCACAGGGTCTAATTTCCAACGACCTTTCTCTCCAGTGCAGCTCATTTCAAACGCACCCACACAGCCCCTGTAATCTTGTTTAAAAAAAAAAAAAAAAAAAATATATATATATATATAGTTTGTGATTCAATCCCTGATGGCTCAGACAGTAAAGAATCTGCCTGCAATGCAGGAGACTCAGGTTCAATTCCTGGGTCGAGAAGATCCCTTGGAGAAGGAAATGGCTACCCACTCCAGTATTGTCTGGGAAATCCCGTGGGCAGATTAGCATGGTGGGCTACAGTCGAATAGAGTCACACACAACTGAGCGATTAACACTTTCACTTTTCTGACTCAGTAAGGGTGAAGGAGGGCCTGAGACACTACCTTTTCTTAACTTCCAGGAACACCACTACCTATCTCCTTGACCTTTGGATGGCAGTAACAGACGCGACAGACCAGGGCTAGATATACTTTAGGAAAGTGAATAGAACTAGCCGGAGGGATGGACAGGCACTGGAGGGGTCACAGATGATCCCTACATTTCTGGTTGAAACAACAGAGCGGTGGTGATGTTGGGGCCTGCACCAGTGGAGGAGATGCTGAGTGCTGGCCCAGAGCTTCAAGGGGCTCCTGCAGGGGCTGGGCGTTCAGAGTTCACAGCTGCCCCAGGATATCAGACTGAGGCTGCCTCCACCTGAGTCCTGCTTATCCTGCACTCCTGGGCTCAACAGACCCTAACTCCCCACTTACTGAGTGAGTGGAACCTCAGATAAGTCAGCTCATGTCCCCGAATCTGTTTGCATGCATGCTCAGTTGTTTCAGTTGTATCCAACTCTGTGCGACACCATGGACTGTAGCCCACTAGGCTCCTCTGTCCATGGAACCCTCCAGGCAAGAATTCTGGAGTGGGTTGCCATTTCCTCCTCCAGGGGATCTTCCTGACCCAGGGATCAAACCTGAGTCTCCTGCTTCTCCTGCATTGTAGACGGATTCTTTACCGCTGAGCCACTGGGGAAGACAGAACCTCAGTTTCCTCATCTGTAAAATGGAGATGAGCCATTCCTCTGTAACTACTGAGCCACCCAGGCACCATGCTAGGCACAGGTACCTGGTGGGGAGAGTACCTGCTTTGCCAGGGGAGGGTATCTTTCAGCTTTTTACAAATCATCTCTGACAGTCTTTCCATAGCTGCTTTATTTTCCATCTTTTATTTAGCCTGTGTGTGTCTCCTTTCCCTAAATGGGGCATCAAGTCTTTTAAGACAGGGGTCAAGATGGATATTTGTTTTGTATCCCTCATAGTAGCTAGCCTACGGCTCACCATACACATTAAAAAGGAGTTGAATGGATGCATGAATGCATACTGCTTGTTGCTTTTGAATCTGAAAGAAAACCTGAAGAAATTCTAAACTCGCTGCTGCTGCTGCTGCTGCTGCTGCTAAGTCGCTTCAGTCGTGTCTGACTCTGTGCGACCCCGTGGACTGCAGCCTACCAGGCTCCTCCGTCCGTGGGATTTGCCAGGCAAGAGTACTGGAGTGGGTTGCCACTGCATTCTCCTCTAAACTCACTAGCCAGGATAATTAAGACTGGTCTCACATGGTAGCTGGTAGAGAGCTTCGGCATCCTGGCAATGCCAAGAATGCTTTCCTTCAGCCTGAGGAAGGAAAAAAACTGAGAATGACAATCACAGCAAGGCCCAAACCACAATGCACAGACAGGTATATTCCATATGCACCTAAAGAGCATTTACAGAAATTGATTGGTGATTCAGTAATTCCAGACAAGTCAGCCAGTCAGAGAGAACTGAATATCTTTAGTCCTAAATTCAAAACAGAACAGATCCAGAACTCAAAAGGAAAGAAAAAAACAAAAAGGCAAGTGACATAAAGAATTCACAGAAAGGGATATACAAAGTGTTTGAAAAGATGCTTGAGAGAAGCAGATTTAGTTACATTGAGCCATCACTGTTCATCTATTAGAGGGATGAGGGCTCATGTTTGACCACAGGGTAAAGATAGGAGGGGAAAGAGGCTGGTTGGGCTATGACCAGTGTCAGCCACACTGGGGGACATGCCAGCATTCTGCATCCAAGAAACAAATGTAAGCTCTTGGAATCAGCACTTAGTTGTTGCTGTTTTTCAGTCTCTCAGTCGTGTCCAACTCTTTGCAAACCCATGGACTGCAGCACACCAGGCTTCCCTGTCCTTCACCAGCTCCCGGAGTTCACTCAAACTCACGTCCATTGAGTCGGCGATGCCATCCAACCATCTTATCCTCTGTCGTCCCCTTCTCCTCCTGCCCTCAATCTTTCCCAGCAGCAGGGTCTTTCCCACTGAGTCGGCTCTTCTCGTCATATGGCCAAAGTATTGGAGCTTCAGCTTCAGCATCAGTTCTTCTGATGAATAGTCTGGACTGACTTCCTTTAGGATTGACTGGTTTGATCTCCTCACAGTCCAAGGGACTCTCAAGAGTCTTTTCCAACACCATATCCAAGTAACAAATGTAAGCTCTTGGAACCAGCACTTACAGTGGGACATATGTTCAAAGCTGCTCTCAGTCCTTGGGGATAATGAGAAACACTGTTCACAGGAGACAGGTGTGAAGAGATTTCCCACTGTATGCTCTTTTGACTGATGCTAAAGCTGAAGTTCCAATACTTTGGCTACCTAATGCAAAGGGCCGACTCATTGGCAAAGCTTCTGATGCTGGGTAAGATTGAGGGCAGGAGGAGAAGGAGGTGACAGAGGATGAGATGGTTGGATGGCATCACCGACTCAGTGGACATGAGTTTGAGCAAACTCTGGGAGACAATGAAGGGCAGGGAAGCCTGGCATGCTGCAGTCCATGGGGGCTCAAAGAGTCAGACATGACAGCAACTGAACAACAAAAAATGCTCTTTTGAATATTTTACATTTTGTTCTAAGTGAACTTACTATGTATTCAAAAACAAACACAATTTTTTAAGCCTAAGGGAGGGAAATTTTTTAAAAACAGACGTATTAGTTAATGAGTCCAGAATTTCAGTGGTTATGATACAGTTCTGGAAATATCATGGTTAATGTTGCACAATAATGTGAATTCCTCACACCATACACTTAAAAGTGGTATAAACATTCAATTTTGTGTTATTCATATTTCACAATTAAAAAAAATTTTTTTAAACAAACTAAAGACAAACACAAAAGAACTCATGAATCATGAGATCACATTCAAATACCATTAGTTGGGAATTCCCTGGTGACCAGATGGTTGATGGCATCATCAACTCAATGGACCAATGGACATGAGTTTGAGCGAACTCCAGGAGACAGTGAAGGATGGGGAAGCCTGGTGTGCTGCAGTCCACGGGGTCACAAAGAGTCAGGCACAAATGAGTGACTGAATGACAACCAGTGTCTAGGATTCTAAGCTTTCACTGCCAAAGGCCCAGGTTGGATCTCTGGTTGGGGAACTAGATCCCAGAAGCCGCAGAGCCAAAAAAAAAAAAAAAAAAAATTACAAAAGGAAAAATCTCAATAGTAAAGGTAAAAATGCAGTAAAGTTAGTGGAAGTGGATCAAAAACTTACAAAGCTAGTAGGATGGTTAAAACATAAAATTAAAAAAAAATAATAATATTTACCCATACCAGGTATTTAAAGGGTATCAAAACAAAAAGATGCAGCATGCACCATCAAAACTATTAAAAGTGTGGAAGGACTACAATACAGAGTTGTTACAATGAATTCAAACTTAAGATATCAACTTAAAACAACCATTGTTGTTGTTGCCGTTAAGTTTCCAAGTAATTTTTAACCTTTTATGACCCCATGGAATGCATCATGCTAGCTTCCTTCTCTTTCACTATCTCTCAAAGTTTGCCCAAATCCATGTCCATTGAGAGGATGATGACATCCAACCATAATGCTCTGTGTGCCCTCAATCTTTCCCAGTATCAAGATCTTTTCCAGTGAGTCAGCTAAATGCATCAGGTGGCCAAAGTATTGACACTTCAGCTTCAGCATCAGTCCTTCCAATGAATATTCAAGGTTGATTTCCTTCAGGATTGACTGGTTTGATCTTGCTGTTCAAGGGACTTTCAAGAGTCTTCTCCAACACCACAGTTTGAAAACATCGATTTTTTGGCACTCAGCCTTATTTATGATCCAGCTATCACATCTGTACATGACTACAGGTAAATCCATACCTTTGACTATATGGACCTTTATTGGCAAAATGATGTCTCTGCTCTTTAATATGTTGTCTAGGTTGGTCAGAGCAAATATCTCTTAATTTTTTGGCTGTAGTCACCGTCTGGAGTGATTTTGGAGCCTAAGAAAATAAAATTTGTCACTGTTTCCACTTTTATCCCATCTATCTGCCATAAATTAATATGATCATATGCCATGGTCTTAGTTTTTCTAATGATGAGTTTTAAACCAGATTTTCACTCTCTTCTTTCACCTTCATCAAGCGGCTCTTTAGTTCCTCTTTGCTTTTGGCCATTAAAGTGGTATCAGCTGCATATCTGTGGTTGTTGATACCTCTCCTGGCAATCTTGATTCCAGCTTGGAATTCATCCAGCTCAGCATTTCACATGATGTTCTCTGCATATAAGTTAAATAAGCAAGGAACTTTGACATATTCCTTTCCTAATCTGAACAAGTCTGTTGTTCCAGGTCCAGTTCTAACTCTTGCTTCTTGACCTACATGCAGGTTTCTCAGGAGACAGGTAAGGTGTCTGATGCTTCCATTTCATTAAGTATTTTCCACATTTTGTTGTGATTCACACAGTCAAAGGGTTTAGCATAACCAATAAAGCAGATGTAGATTTTTTTTTCCTACAATTCCTTTGCTTTCTCTGTGATCCAACAGATGTTGGCCATTTGATCTCTGGTTCCTCTGCCTTTTCTAAATCCAGCTTGCACATCTGAAAGTTCTTGATTCATAAGCTGATGAAGCCTAGCTTGAAGGATTTTCAACATTACTTTGGTAGCATGTGAAATGAGCACAATTATATGGTCGTTTGAACATTCTTTGGCATTGACTTCCTTTGGGATTGGGATGAAAACTGACATTTGCTAGTTAGAAGAAATAGATAAATCATATGTATATCGATATCTATGTCTACCTCATGATAACCATAAACCAAAATCTGTAATAGATATATACAAAAAGAAAAGAAAAAGTAGAAACATAAGATTTCAACTAATCATGAAATCATAAAAGAGAGCAAAAGAAGGAAGAAGAAAGAAAAGAACCACAAAAGTAATTTCAAAGAAAGTGACAAAATGGTAATAATACATACCTATCAATAAACACTGTAGGTCAAAATGTATAAATAAATACTACTATCCAAATATATAGTGACTGAATGATTAAAAAAATAATATCCATATATATGCTGCCTGCAAGAGATTCATTTCAGATCTAGAAACACACATACACAAACTGGAAGGAAGTTGATAAAATTAACCTCCAATTAAAATAAATTTATATTAAAAAAAGAAAAAAGTATTCCATGAAAATGAAAAGAAAGCAGGGGTAGTAGTATTTATATCAGACTGAATATACTTTAAACAAAGATTGTAACATGAGACAAACATGGACTTTATATAATAATAGAGGAATTGATCCAAGAAGATAGAACAATTGTAAATATGTAATCCCTCAACAAGGAACACTTGAATACATCAAGCAAATATTAACAAAATTAAAGGCAGTAACTTACAGTAACACAATAACAGTAGGAGACTTTAATAGTTTATTTATATAAATGGACAGATCATCCAGACAAAAAAATCAAGAACACAATGATGTTAAATGATTAATTAGACCAAATGGAGATAGATATAGAATACAGAACATTCTCTAAGGTAGATCACATGCTCGGTCACAAAACAAGTCTCAGTAAACTTAAGAATATTGAAATCATATCAATCACATCATCTGACAATGGTGTTATAAGAGTAGAAATCAACTATAAGAAAAAAAGCTGCAAAAAACCCCACAAACACATGGAAGCTGAGCATTATGTTATCAAACAACTAATGGGTCACCAAAGAAACCAAAGAGGAAATAAAGAAATTCCTTCACAAAAATGAAAATTGAAGCACCACAATGCATGATCTATGGGATATGGGAAAAGAAACTTTAAGATGAAAGTTTATTTCTATACAATCCTATCTCAATAAAAAAAAGAAAAACATCATAAAAACTACCTAAACTAACAACTAAAGAAACTGGAAAAAGAAGAAGAAACAATACCCACAGTTAGTATGTGTAAAGAAAAAAAAA
Organism: Oreotragus oreotragus; assembly: GCA_006410675.1. Classification (NCBI taxonomy): domain Eukaryota; kingdom Metazoa; phylum Chordata; class Mammalia; order Artiodactyla; family Bovidae; genus Oreotragus; species Oreotragus oreotragus. Next base: position 267,554 of record SJYX01009912.1, read on the forward strand.
GTAGAAAAAAAAAACCACATGAAAATAAGTGTTAGAATTTTTAAAAGATAAAATCTTTAAAACTTCAGCTAGATTCATCAAGAAAAAAAGAGACCTGAAAAAAATAACATTAGAAATTAAAAAAGAAAAGAACCAAACTAAGACCATAAAAATACAAAGAATTGTAAGATTCCTACAGGCATCTACTAATAAAATGGACAAATTAGAAGAAATGGATATGTTTCTAGACGTAACGCATCTCAAAATTACATTAGAAAGATATAGACTATATAAACAGATCAATTACCAGCAATAAAACCGAATCTGTAGTAAAACAAAGAAAAAAAATCCTAACAAATGAAATTTTGTCATCAGAAAACCTCATAGTTGAATTCTATGACACATTTAAAGAACTTACCACATATTCTCAAAGTATTACAAAACATTGAACAGGAAGGAATACTTTTGAACTCTTCCTGTGAGGTTGACATCACTCTCAGGCCAAGATCAGAAGAAATACTCAAGAAAAATGAAAATTAAAGTCCAGTATCACTGATGAATATAGATGCACAATCATGCAAAAAAACTGGGTTCAAAATGTATTCACATTAACAGGATCACATGCCATGATTGTGTCATTTATTCCATGGATGTAAGAGTGATTCAACATATTGAAATCAAATGTAACAGGTCACATTGACAAATTGAAGAATAAAAATTATATGATCATCTCAGTATATGCACTGGTGATTATTTTTTAATACATGTAAATAAGGAATCACTATGCTGTGCACCTGGGACTAACATACTGCTGGGTCAATTATAAAATGATGAAAATTACTTTTTACAATATTTATAATCATATTCCAAGAGTACAAAATTTAACATATTTTCAGCAAAGTTAAAATATAAAAAAATTATTTTACTTATAGTTTCTCCAGTTATTTTATTCTAAAATATATGTGATATGTTAAAAGTCAAAATACAAATTATTATTAATGTGCATACAATTTTCAAATAAATTATTTAAAGTTAATTTTGAATTCATTTTTTTTTGTTTTATAGCTTGATATTTTATTTTATTTTTTTTAATTATATATATATTTTTGTATTTATTTATTTTTTTACATGAACTAAGTCTTATTAGATATTTCAATAAAACTAAAATATCCATCTGTGGACTTCTAGTGTATTATACTAAGTGAAATTAATCAGAAAAGATAAAAATATGCTATGATCTCACTTATATGTAGAATCTGAAAAACAGAACTAAAATATTGCAAAATATAAACCTCACAGATAAAGAGATCAGAATGACAGATGCCAAAGACAGGAGTTTGGGGATTAATTATATGAGTGAATGTGCTCACAAGGTACAAATTTTAAGTTATAAAACAAGTTTTTGAGATGCAGTGCACAACATTATGACTATAGTTAATAATACTGTATTGTATATTTGAAAGTTACTAATAGGGAGAAGGAAATGGCAACCCACTCCAGTGTTCTTTTCTGGAGAATCCCAGGGACAGGGCAGCCTGGTGGGCTGCCATCTATGGGGTCACACAGAGTCAGACACGACTGAAGTGACTTAGCAGCAGCAGCAACAGCATGCAATAGACTAAGTAGATCTCAAAAATATATATATATTTTGTAACTATGCATGGCAATGCATGCTAAGTAGCATTAATGATGTGATCATTTTGTACTATACACAAAATATATTTCATTACATTGTGCACCTTAAATATAATGTGTGTGTGTGTGTGTGTGTGTGTGTGTGTGTGTGTTATTTTGGTTCGGTCGTGTCCAACTCTTTGTGACCCCATGGACTGTAGCCCACCAGGCTCCTCTGTCCATGGGATCCTCCAGGCAAGAATACTGGAGTGAGTTGCCATTTCCTCCTCCAGGGGATCTTCCCAAACCAGAGACTGAACCCAAGTCTCCTGGCTCATGCATTGCAGGCAGATTCTTTATCCCTGTGCCACCAGGGAAGCATTATATGTCAGCTATATCTCAATTTAAATTTTTTTCACAAAGAAAGAGAGTAATGTAAATGTAAGTTGTTTTCTATATTTTGTTTAGCTGACATTTTTAGAATAGAATTTATGTGAAACTTTTAGTGAAAACATTTTACTCACTTTCGCTTAGCATCCTTTTTGGTTCATTCAATTTCCAGTGAAATGCAATATAAAAAATATATCATTTTAAATGTGCCTATTGCAAACACTGTGGTGGTTCAGTGGTAAAGAATCCACCTGGAAGGTAGAAGACACAGAAGATATGGATTCAATCACTATGTTGTGAAAATTCTCTGGAGGAGGACATGGCAATTCACTGAAGTATTCTCGCCTGGAGACTCCCATGGACAGAGGAACCTGATGGGTTACTATCCATAAGATCACAAAGAATCGGACATGCCTGAAGTGACTAAGCATGCATATTGCACACACATGATATAATTTTCCTTAAATCACTTGTGAAAACTGCATCAATTGTGCATCAGTTCATAAGGAAAACCAAACATCAGTCCCACACTATACATGGTAAACTATTTACAAAAGGAGATACATCAAGTACCAAATTCCTGAAAAACAGAAGACTTAAAACAGCTCCACATGATGCCAGGACATCCTAACTATTAGTAAGCTAGTTCACATCCAAAGGGCAAAGCCTGAAGACATAGGATGATATTCAAATAGATGCAAAGAAAATGCTGCAGGTAGAGTCTTCTAAGGTCTGTCAAGATGTAAATTTTCTAAGTAGATCAAAGAAAATAGAACTAGTACCTTATGTTATAAGGAAACTGAATACTGAGTTAAACTGCTAATATGCAAATATGCAAATTAGAGCCTCAAAATAGTAATAGATTCTATAAGTGAGAGTTGAAGAATAGGGAAGAAAGAAAGGTTTCGTTTACTTACGTTTTTGCCTGAGTATGTATTTTATGCAGATTTTTCCCCCTTCATAAATTGTGAAACTTGCGGTGATTCAAGAATAAGAACTAACAGATTCAAAAATCAAACGTTTTTCTCTCCTCTCAATGTGTGCATGATTGTGCATGCTAAGTTGTCCCAGACTCTTTGGGACCTCATGGATTGTAGCCCACCCAGCTCCTCTGTCCATGGAATTTTCCAGGCAAGAATACTGGAGTGGGTTACCACATCTTATTCCAGAGTATCTTCCCAACCCAGGGACTGCTGCATTGGCAGACATATTATTTATCACTGTGCCACCTGAAATGCCCCCTTTCCAAATAGTTTGGAAAGAGAGCAAACCAAAGCTATGTGTCTCCTTGTGTCCTAAGGTCTAAATGGTCATTTCTTATCCTGTTCAAACTTGCCAAAACACACACCAGATTCCCTTAGGACAAGTGTTATGAGAACAGTTACTGCCTGCCTCAGTCTCCATGGTAATGATGACAGATAAAAAAAAGGATCTCTTATGTAACTGTAAATCAAAGAAGAATGAGATTTCTAGGTTAATATTCCATCAATTAGAATTGACTTCGTAAGAAAAATAAATGCTGGAGAATAGGTGGATTATAAAAATTAAGATTTATGGCATTTAGCTAGCATACTCTTTCACAAAAATTTTTCTTTGCTGCCTTAAAATATATCTACTTCTTTTTACACTGTAACTTGTCAAGGAACTCAAAATTCTCATTGTCGGATATTTATTCAGTTTATTTTATATTTGGAGCCTCTGAAAATCTTCATTAGGTATTATCTTCCCTTTACTTATTAGCATGAATTACATTGTCAGAAAAACAATAACCAGTCAATGCATTGAGATAAAGTGAATTTCAATGTGAATTTAAATCAAAGTACAGTTTCTAACATGACAGTTAATCAGATAGATACTTGTTACTGGGCAAGAGAAGATAAAGAGTAGGTCCGGGTAATAATGTCCTACCAGGAAAAATGTCCTTCTTGGTAGGTATCAAGGTACCTACCTCAAGGTAGCTTGAGGCTCAAGGTAGCTTGAGGCCCAAGGTACATGATGTGGGCCTATTAGGAAGGAAGGTGTGTTAAAGGAGATTCACTCAATACATAGTATAATAAAAGGAGAGAGCTGGAAGATAAATTACCCACCAAATGGATGTTCTAATTGATTTACACTGATTTGAGGTTTTCCAGGAGGCTCAGTGGTAAAGAATCCATCTGCCAATGCAGGAGACACAAGAGAGGCAGGTTCTATCCCTGTGTCAGGACGATTTAGCCACTGAGCATGCGCACGCGCGCGCGCGCACACAGACACACACACACACATACATATTTTTGAAATTCATAATTCCCCCCCAAAGAAGGAAGCAGCTGTCTATAGCAAATAAAACTATTTTTTAATAAAATCTCCATTTTATTCTGACCCTTGTATTTGAGTCTGATAAATGCCACCTTGATTCCTTTGATTTTGAAAATAATGTAAATTATACAATATTGAGAATACTCTCTGGCAAAATTCTACAGCCTCAAGATTCTTTGCAGGGAAAGTAATAGGAATGTAAGGCTTCCAACACTACCCCAATCCCTGCCCTTGATTTTGGCAGATATTTACATTTTCAACAAAGAAAAGAGAGAGAGGTTACCCTGTATGCAAGACAGCAAAAGAGATACAGATGTGTAGAGCGGATTTATGGACTCTGAGGGAGAAGGAGAGGGAGAGGGAGAGGGTGGGATGATTTGGGAGAATAGCATTGAAATTTGTATATTATCATGTAAGAAATGAATTGCCAGTCTATGTTCAATGCAGGATGCAGGACGCTTGGGGCTGGTGTATGGGGATGATCTGGGGGGATGATGGGGGGTGGGAGGTGGGAGGGGGGTTCATGTTTGGGAGTTCGTTTAAAAAAATAAATAAATACCAAAAAAAAATTTAATTATAAAAACAATAAAATAAAATACTAGTACCATTTATTTGGGTTTCCCAGGTAGCTGAAATAGTAAAGAATCTGTCTGCAATGCGGGAGACCTGGGTTCACTCCCTGGGTCAGGAAGATCCCTGAGAGAAGGTCATGCCTACACACTCCATTATTCTTGCCTAGAGAATTCCTTGGACAGAGAAGCCTGTTGAGCTAAGTCCATGGTGTGGCAGAGAGTCGGACATGACTGAGTGACTAACACACACACACATGGTTTATTTAGAGCAGAGTGTGGATTTTACATACCTCCCTGAATGAAATACAAATGTATTTTGGGGCTTTACCAATTACACTTGGATGGAATATATTAATATACACAGCCTCCAATCCAAGTGATGTATTTTTAGTCTAAATATTTGTTATCACATAAACATAAAATATATTTTATTTTATAGAATTTGGAAACCGCAGAGATGTGAACATATATGAAATATGCTGAAAATTGAGAGATGTGTTTAGCAGAAACATTCCTTTTAATCTGCTTGTATTCTAGGTGATGGTATTTTGCAAGCTTCTTTATATTCTCTTAGATAATTACTTTTTAAATAATGACTAGTAGTTGGCTGTGTACTTGTTGTTTTTTGTTTAGTCCCTAAGTCACAGGTTCCACTCTTTTGCAACCCCATGGACTGTAACCCGTTAGGCTTGTTTTTCCATGGGATTTCCCAAGAAAAGATATTACAGTGGGTTGCCACTTCCCTCTTCATGGATGTGTACTTACAACTTGCAAAATGGATTGCTATTCTAATTTCTTTGAAGTCAAGTCATTTTTAAATGGGAAGAAAATACTCTCCTGCAAACAGAATGGGTCTTCAGGGAGTTAGACTCTGAGAGACTATTAATGATTGGCTTAGGCAGATTGCTTTCATTTCTGTGAGGGAGGAAATTGAGATATTTAATGGAGACTATAAATTAACATGTTATTAGCATGCCCTCTCATACTTATAATCTATCATACTAGGCCTTTCTGCTTAGATTAATTCCTTTTTGGCTCTCTCTTGCAAGCCACCACTTCACTGATTAGATACTGTTAGTGTAAGTGAATTATCAAAATGCCACCATCCAAACATTAGGACTATTTAGACACATCAAGGTGTATAAATAAGGAGTAAATACATGTGTGCATGTTCTCGGTCACTTCAGTCATGTCCAGCTCTTTTGCGACCCCATGAACAACAGCCCTCCAGGTTCCTCTATCCGTGGGATTCTCTCAGCAAGAATACTGGAGTGGGTTGTAATGACCTCCTCCAGGGAATCTTCCCAATTCAGGGATCGAACCCATGTCTCCTACATCTCCTGCATTGCAGGCAGATTCTTTACCAACAAGCCACCAATGTGGAAGCCCAAGGAGCAATATAGGTATAAGCTTTAAAAGGTATTATTGTGACAAGGAATGAACCACTTAGAAAGAGATTGTTCTATAACATTATTTCTGCTCAACTGCATGTATATATAGCATTTATGATGTCCTGGGAAAAGTCATGAGTCTAAAAATTTTGTATACAATCCATGTTATGTCATTAAAATAACACTTCAACACCACTCCACCACTTTTATCCAGTTTACAATTGAGTAAACTGAGGCATGAAGAGATGACTTCATTCAAAACACAGCTGGTAACAAAAGAGTGAGAATTCAAACTTAGGGAGTCTGGCCTAAAACCTAGTCTTAATGTCTGTGCTGCATAGCATGCCTACCTTGGATGATATCAAGCTCTTTCACTTGAAGAAGTTACGTTGCTGTCTATTGGAGGCTGGGGCTTTCAGTTAATTCACTAATTTCAGACCCTGTATCAGTTCCTTGAAAGGACAAATAAGACACAAGTTTATTTTTTAAGGGTTTATAATTTAGCTAGTTAATATTCACTAAAATATTAAAAGGAAATTTCAGCATCTGAGGAGATGACAGAGAACTCAGAGAAGTTGAACACTGAGGAAGACTATAGCATCTTATTATTCAGAGAATTGAGAGAGGTAAAATTCTTCATGAAATAGATCACCTAACAACAACAACAACAACAAAATGATAATTGAAAATATTGGAGAAGAATCAGGTTGGAAAGTCAGAGAGTGAACAGAGCTTGTGGATGAAAGAAATTTGGGGGATGAGACCTGGTGGGAAAAGAGTAAGGTTAATGAAAATAATATATACTGGAAGAGGGAAACGCCAGAAAAATTTAACCTGAAAGAATTCTGAAAAATAATATGAACTTTTTACCCCATGGTGGTATATAAAACAAACGTGTGATGACCTAAAATGTTGTGGTGTCCTGCAGTGTGTTGGTGCCAGATCCTTTCTCCATCCATGGGCTCTGCTGGAAGAAAGCACATTCTTATTTTTCTATCTGTACTTGTTCCCTGAGATCAAGTGGAGATTAGATGGCCTCCTCCCTCAGAGATTCTCGATGATAATAAATTCAAATGCGTTAGTTAAAATGTTACATTACAGGGGCAAACATTCTATTTTAGGTTAGTTTTATACTGGGCCTTTTCATTTTGGTTGGGTTTGATTCTTATTTTTCTCTTTAGGCTGAGTGACCAATTTCAAATTACTTTTTATGGGGAAGCACAATTATAGGACATTTTGAGGGGATTGAGGGTCTATTTATTCTTAACCCCTCATCCTTCTAAAAGACTCATTAAAATATTCCTTTACTAGAAATCTAGTAAGCAGTTTCTCAGGTCAGTAATTTCACCTTCTTTTTATGAAGAGAAGTGATATTTCAGTGTGCTTGAAGTGTCCTTTCAAACAAAACTGAGTATTCTTCTGGAAATGAAAGATTTTATGTCATTAACCTTTTTATTATATCTCAAGGAGTTGAATGTAATCCATAAGAAAAGACAAGTGAACAGGATAATTTTGGGGGAAGGATAACAGAAATATAATATCATATATAATATGATACGATATATTATAAGCTTAGATTCTGTCCCATAACCCCAGTAAGATACTCTCTTACTGTGTTGTAAGCAACTGACAGTTTTCTGTATGCAGCATTGGAACAGTTCCCTAGTGTTCATAATTCATCACTGTTATCTCCCTTTAATACTTGAAAGGCCTTTATTAAAGATCAGTTTTCTCCCAAAACAACATTTATCTTAAGTGCTCCCTATTAAAATGCTGCTGCATGCAAAATAGGTAACTCTGTTAACACTTTAGCAGCCATTAATACCAAGAAAACTTGCATTCAGACAGCAAATTATATGTTTCTCAGATATTAATGGACTCAAAACTATCTTATTGCTGCTTTTTTATTTGTTTTGCTGTCTCCTAATGAATAAGGTAGAAGAGAAACACCCTCACTGTGCTCATAATAAGAGGTGCTATCTAGGCAAGGTTACACCTTTAAGATAACACAAATTCAAACCTGCAAAGTAGAAGGAAATCTTCTATAGCAGTGTCCTTTCCCAGAGAGTAAGAAAGGAAAGACATTATACGAGCTGCCTAGGGAACAATTATTTGATCACCTAGATTGTTATTTCATTAAAATTCTCCAGAATCTAACAATATTTTAGCTCTGCCATGGCCTATAAAAGCTGCCAACATTGGAAACTTCGGTTTATTTCAAAGACACATGAATAGTGATAGTGATATGATGGCCAGATGGCTTGGCAAGATGGGAAGAAAAGAAAACAAAAAAGGAGCCTAGCAAGAAAATGTAAAATACATCTTTATTTATTTATTTAGTATACTTTGCTATTATATAGTTCTTGAGACAGGGATGAACACTGAAGCATAGTTTAATCTTACCTCACGGTAACATCATTTCTGTTAGTTAGCTGGTGGATCTCTAGCCTTAAATGAAGGACAGCTGCCCATTTTGGGTGTCAGGAATCTAACAATGATTGAGCATTTGGCTTTCATAAAACTGTTCCTGTTTGTGTGGAACATTAATAAAGTTTAGAAAATAAAGTAGCAAGAAATAGTTTGGGAAGATCCAAATTAAAAAATATTTCTTTAGTATAGAACTTCCTAGAGGTGTCAATATTTCAGTATGGCTCATTGTGAATCTCCAAAAGAGCATGTAGGAGAGAAGAGCTAATATATTTAGCCACAGATATCTTTTTTTTTTTTTTCTAGAGACATCATAAAAATAACATACCACAGATTATCAGGCTAACAGCCTCCAATCATGGCATATCTGAAGTCTTCTGCTTTTTCCACTAGAAAGCTTTCCTGCTTCTCTGTCTGCCCTTGTTGTTGCTGTTTAGTTGCTCAGTCATGTCCTACTCTGTGTGACCCTATGAACTGCAGTATGCCAGATTTCCCTGTCTTTCACCATCTCCCAGAGTTTGCTCAAACTCATGTTTGTCGTGTCAGTGATGCCATCCAACCATCTCCTTCCCTGTCATCTCCTTCTCTTCTGCCCTCAATCTTTCCCAATATCAAGGTCTTTTCCAGTGAGTCGGTTCTTCACATCAGGTGACAAAGGTATTGGAACTTCAACTTCAAATCAGTCCTTTCAATGAATATTCAGTTTTGATTTCCTTTACGATTGACAGGTTTGATCTTCTTGCAGTCCATGGGACTCTCAAGAATCTTCTGCAGCACACAGTTTGAAACTATCAGTTCTTCATCACTCAGCCTTAAGTCTCTGCAAAAATACAAGTGATGGTGGCGGACCCTGTCATTATAAGCTCTGTTCTCATTTTGGTGCTCTTCATTTATCTCAACCACTACAGTGGTCACAGAGATTGCCTGTGTGCCATCCGTTGCCTCAGATCCTAGCCTTTAACCATTACTTACACTCACACATGCCATGTGTGCCTTGCTGGTTCTGACTTGTGGAGTCTGAAATTAGTTGCTTAAGTCAGCATGCAGTCTGAGCTCTGCTCTCTTTACATTCAGTGCCTTAGCTCTTTATTCCCAAGTTAGTATGCAGGTTTTGTTACTGATTTCCATTTTATGCCATCCTTGGTGACATCAAGTTCCTTTTCATCCTTCCCCAGTTTTTTTTTGTGTTACTGTTTAAAATGTGCTTATTAAAAGAAGGAGTATCATAGACACAGGCAAAAGCCTTATACTTCTATTGTATGAAGTGGCCTCAAATACTCATGAATCTGAGGTTCTCACCACAAAGACATGAACTACACAAACTTTTCTGTGGGTTACCAATTAAAACAGCATAAAGGTTTTTCTTTTCTTTTTTTTTAACCTCATTTTTTGTTTTGAGACCTTGGATTTGATCCAAAGTTAAAATTCAGATTTTCACCTGCCAACAGCTGAAAATTTCTGAGCTTGTTTGGAGGTGGCCAATGATCAAATTAGAGACTTTGATACATTAAATCCATGATTATTGCATCCTCACTGATGTTGTTAAGTTTTGTTGGGCTATCAAATTATAAACTTTCTACTCTTCCACAAAACACTCTGCTTCTCACATGTACTCTCATTAGAATTCCAGTTATTGATCCTATGTTTCTAAGTGACATCACTTCATTAAGGATAACTTGGGACTTCACTGGTCACTCTGAGGAACATTTCATGTACACATTATCATTCATTTCACAAGCACCTTAAAAAAGTTAAAGAATAAGATTTCTTAGACCCTAATGAAAAACAGTTTTGATTGATATGTCAAGTACTTCATGTGAAAATTTGAATCAAAAACCCTTTCACTAAAAGATACTTTGGCCAAACAGGCACAAGAAAAGATGCCAAATGTCATGAATCAGCAGAAAAATGCAAATAAAAACCACAATGAGATATAATGCTAAGCCTTTCAGAATGGCTATCATCAAAATATATAAAAGTAACAGATACTGGTAATGACATAGATAAAAGGGAACACTTTCACACTGTTTGTGGGAATATAGATTAGTGCAACCACTGTTGACAATATGGAGGATTCCTAAAAAACTAAAACTATCATATTACCCAGTGGTTCCACTGCTGGGTATATATATGAAAACAAAACAAACAAATAAAAAATTCAAAAGGATACATGAACCCTAATTTCCACCACAGAGTTATTTAAAATTGCCAAGACATGGGAACTACCCAACTGTTCAATACATGAATGGATAAAAACGATGCTGTATGTACATAATAGAGTAGAATAGTACTCAGCCAAAAAAATGAACTTTTGTCATCAGCAGCAACATGGGTAAATTTGGAGGATATTATGCTAAATAAAAGATGCCAGACAAAGAAAGACAAATACTGTATGATATCACTTATATGTGGAATCTAAAAAAAAAAAAATGCAACAAACTAGCAAATATAGCATGAAAGAATCAGACTCACAGATGTAGAAAGAAATTAGTGGTTACCAGTGGGGATGAGAGAGGGACAATGTAGGGAAAGAGAAGTGGGAAATACAGAATAGTAGGTATAAAATAGGCTCAAGAATGTACTGTGTATTGTGCCAATATTTTTTAATAACAGTAAATAGAAAGTACTCTTGAAAATCTAATTAAAAAAAGAAAATTAAACACTGCTCTTTGGACAAACTAAATGGGCAATTTAACAAATTAAAGCAAGAACAAACTAGACTTATTCTCCTAGTAAATCATTCCTCCACAGAGGTCCATCTAGTCAAAACTATGGTTTTTCCAGTACTGATGCATGGATATGAGAGTTGGACTATAAAGAAAGCTGAGTGCTGAAGAATTGATGCTTTTGAACTGTGGTGTTGGAGAAGACTCTAGAGAGACACTTGGACTTCGTGGAGATCAAAAAAGTCAGTCCTAAAGGAAATTAGTCCTGAATATTCATTGAAAGGACTGATGCTGAAGCTGAAACTCCAGTACTTTGGCCATCTGATGCAAAGAACTGACTCATTGGAGAAGACCCTGGTGCTGGGAAAGATTGAAGGTGAAAGGAGAAGGGAACAACAGTNAGTGGCCTCAAATACTCATGAATTTGAGGTTCTCACCACAAAGACATGAACTACACAAGCTTTTCTGTGGGTTACCAATTAAAACAGCATAAAGGCTTTTCTTTTCTTTTTTTTTAACCTCATTTTTTGTTTTGAGACCTTGGATTTGATCCAAAGTTAAAATTCAGATTTTCACCTGCCAACAGCTGAAAATTTCTGAGCTTGTTTGGAGGTGGCCAATGATCAAATTAGAGACTTTGATACATTAAATCCATGATTATTGCATCCTCACTGATGTTGTTAAGTTTTGTTGGGCTATCAAATTATAAACTTTCTACTCTTCCACAAAACACTCTGCTTCTCACATGTACTCTCATTAGAATTCCAGTTATTGATCCTATGTTTCTAAGTGACATCACTTCATTAAGGATAACTTGGGACTTCACTGGTCACTCTGAGGAACATTTCATGTACACATTATCATTCATTTCACAAGCACCTTAAAAAAGTTAAAGAATAAGATTTCTTAGACCCTAATGAAAAACAGTTTTGATTGATATGTCAAGTACTTCATGTGAAAATTTGAATCAAAAACCCTTTCACTAAAAGATACTTTGGCCAAACAGGCACAAGAAAAGATGCCAAATGTCATGAATCAGCAGAAAAATGCAAATAAAAACCACAATGAGATATAATGCTAAGCCTTTCAGAATGGCTATCATCAAAATATATAAAAGTAACAGATACTGGTAATGACATAGATAAAAGGGAACACTTTCACACTGTTTGTGGGAATATAGATTAGTGCAACCACTGTTGACAATATGGAGGATTCCTAAAAAACTAAAACTATCATATTACCCAGTGGTTCCACTGCTGGGTATATATATGAAAACAAAACAAACAAATAAAAAATTCAAAAGGATACATGAACCCTAATTTCCACCACAGAGTTATTTAAAATTGCCAAGACATGGGAACTACCCAACTGTTCAATACATGAATGGATAAAAACGATGCTGTATGTACATAATAGAGTAGAATAGTACTCAGCCAAAAAAATGAACTTTTGTCATCAGCAGCAACATGGGTAAATTTGGAGGATATTATGCTAAATAAAAGATGCCAGACAAAGAAAGACAAATACTGTATGATATCACTTATATGTGGAATCTAAAAAAAAAAAAATGCAACAAACTAGCAAATATAGCATGAAAGAATCAGACTCACAGATGTAGAAAGAAATTAGTGGTTACCAGTGGGGATGAGAGAGGGACAATGTAGGGAAAGAGAAGTGGGAAATACAGAATAGTAGGTATAAAATAGGCTCAAGAATGTACTGTGTATTGTGCCAATATTTTTTAATAACAGTAAATAGAAAGTACTCTTGAAAATCTAATTAAAAAAAGAAAATTAAACACTGCTCTTTGGACAAACTAAATGGGCAATTTAACAAATTAAAGCAAGAACAAACTAGACTTATTCTCCTAGTAAATCATTCCTCCACAGAGGTCCATCTAGTCAAAACTATGGTTTTTCCAGTACTGATGCATGGATATGAGAGTTGGACTATAAAGAAAGCTGAGTGCTGAAGAATTGATGCTTTTGAACTGTGGTGTTGGAGAAGACTCTAGAGAGACACTTGGACTTCGTGGAGATCAAAAAAGTCAGTCCTAAAGGAAATTAGTCCTGAATATTCATTGAAAGGACTGATGCTGAAGCTGAAACTCCAGTACTTTGGCCATCTGATGCAAAGAACTGACTCATTGGAGAAGACCCTGGTGCTGGGAAAGATTGAAGGTGAAAGGAGAAGGGAACAACAGTGGGTGAGATGGTTGGATGGCATCACTGACTCGATGGACATGAGTTTGAGCAAACACAAGGAGTTTGTAATGGATAGGGAAGCCTGGCATGCTGCAGTTCATGGGGTCTCAAAGAGTCAGACACAACTGAGGGACTGAACTGAACTCCAGCCCTTCAATTGCCTCCTTATGTCCAGTCCTCTCTTTTCCCCTTATCCTTCTGATTTCTATTAGGTAGAACTCTGTCTACCTCTCCTTTCTCTTCCTCTTGTTCAGATATCCTACATTATTTGAAGAACTTTCCTATAATCCCAAAATTCAAGTTGCAATTAAAAATGAATCCATCCCATGATTTATGTATGTAAATTACTGCAGAATTTAAACCATGGATTGAAGTTAAATTAAGAGCTATGATTAAAATTTTCCTAAACCATGAAAAGATAAAACAATATTGATGGAAATATTTAGAATTCTTTTGAGTGTTGATTGCCTGCATTGCAGGAGATTCAGGATTCAATCTCTGGGTCAGGAAGATCCCCTGGAGAACACAATGGCTATCCACTCCAGTATTCTTGCCTGAAGAATCTTGTGGAGAGAGGAGCCTGGTGAGCTACAGTCTATTGGGCCACAAAAAGTTGTACATGACTGAGCAACTAAGCACACACAGTAACTCTGAGAGTTTTTTTTTTTTTTTAATAAATTCCAGCCTTACAATTAGGTCTTTAATCCATTTTGAGTTTACTTTTGTATATGGTATTAGGGAGTATTCTCATTTCATGTTAGCTATGCAGTTTTTCCAGCACCTCTTCTTGAAGAAACTGTCTTTTCTCTACTATATGTCCTCACCATCTTTGTCATAGATTATTTGACAATAGGTGGGTATGTTTATCTCTGGGCTTTCTACCCTGTTTCATTGATCTATACNTTTTTTAAAGGATCCACAGATTTTTCCCTCTCTCCCAGCCCTTAACCATAATCATTAAATCAATGACCAAAATGCCCTATTCTGCAAAGTTAATTGGAAGAGACTTACTCTGCAAATGTAACTAATATAAAAGCCATACCTGAGAAATACAATACATCTGAACATGCACTAGTACTTTATTCAGAAGAGAAGATGAAGTCCTTGTTGATGTTTACTACTCCCTTTGTACTTTGCAACCTAAACACTGTAATGCAAAATTAACAATACTAAAAAACTATAATATAAAGTAAATATATAAAAATAGATTAGGAGAAAAACTATATATATATATATATATGTGCATTTGTGTGTGTGTATCACACCAACATCATAATAATGAAATAAGAAATAAATACTTATGACCATTACAGTCCTTGTTCCTGTAACTAGTCATGTTGTTGTAGCTGTCACATATAACTACTTTCTTCCACTAGTATCCTCTTTGCCTTCAACAAGCATCTCACTTACTAGGGTGAGACAAATCTTCATATGTCATTAGCAGTCTACCTTGAATTGGGCTATTATAGTTTTCCACTGGTATTCATCACACAGCATGATTACTGAGGTAGGGGATAGATGGGCCCTTGGACTGGACAGCTGGTGATATCAAGTGGAGTTAAATTGAAACTTCATTTTCTGTTGATGCTCCAAGGACAAAGCTAGTTGCAGAAGCTGAGCTCTGCTGAAGTAAGAGATAAGATGATCACTCCTGCGATCAAGGAAAATTTCCCTATATATATACATGCATAGGAAGGCTCATTGGGAGTCAACACAGGAGGGGGTGCCACCCCATAATAAGTAAGGCCATATACACACAGGGATTTGCAGTGAAATCCATCTTAACAAGGAGCTTCCCCAGTGGTATTAAAGAACCCACCTGTCAATCAATGTAGGAGACATAAGAGACACAGGTTCAATCCTAGGGTTGAAAAAGGTTCCCTGGAGGAGGGAATGGTAATCCATTCCAATATTGTTGTTTAGAGAATCACATAGACAGAGGAGACTGACAGGCCACAGACCATGGGGTTGCAAAGAGTTGACAAGACTGAGTGACTAAGCATGCATGCATACATGTTATCTTAGCCAAATGTTATGCATGCATGTATGGGAGGATCTTAGGACTGGTTAGTTGTGAAAAAAGAAACAAGATGATTGCCCAAAGGAAAATAAAGACCCAGAAGAACTGTCCTATATAAATGATTTAACCACCCCTTTACTGGCCCCCTCCTCATTATGGGGCATGCCCAAGCCCTTAACTCTCTTGATATGTATTTCTGCTTTGCTTCTGTCTTAAAGAAACTGTTTTTCACTGTGCTCCCTCATTGCACAGGTCAAGGAATCAATATTGGGATTCCTAGGGAACAGTTATAGGATGAGTTTAGGAATCTAGTAAGCTCATATTGACATAGATCTGAGATAAAACTAATTTGATCACATGACACCTTTAAGCCCCATATTTTGATGAATATATCAGAGTGTTGTTTGGGGTCTCCTGGAGTTAGTGACTGTTCCGAGTCAGTGTTCAGTGTCCCTGAAAGTTTTAATTATTTCCTTTTTCCCAGTGCACAGTTACCCTTGTAAAAGGTCATAAGTCCCTTTGAAGAAGACTGGGATAAAGGTTAACAGTTTGATTGTTGGCAGTGTACCAGAGTCCTTTCTCAAGAGAACTATCATCCCTTCATTCAAAAGATTCTGGATCTGGAGATTCCCTGGCTGTCCAGTGCTTAATAATCTGTGATTCCACTGCAGGGGGCATGGGTTCAAACCCTGGCTGGGGAAATAAGATCCCACATACTGGCTAGCAAAACAAACAATGAAAAAAAAAAAAAAAGCACCTCACAAATGTTATTAATTAAATCTGTGAATATTCAGTGTGATAAGGGCAGGGGAAAAAAGACTTTATAAAAAAGAGACATATTCTAGATCTGTAAACTTGTTCAAGTCTGGGATTGACAGTTTTTATTATTCAATTTTGACTTTTGTTCAACTAACCTATAACTTATGCTTTCACTGCTCACATAGGATACCCTATGCAGTCAGACCTATAGCCATCCTGTTTTTTTGTGTGTGTGTGTTTTTTGTTTGTTTTTTTTTTTTGCTACAAAGCTTTCTTCCACCTTTATCTTCTAATATCTGCCAAAATGCAAGAGGTGGTGGCTTACCTTTTCACTTTAGCAAGCTCTGAATAGTCTTTGCTTCTCATTAGTGGGCTCTTCACTCATTGCCATAGCACTCAATGACTGATTTTTGAAATAATTAATCAATTAATTCAACTACTGAGTGCCATATGTTGGCAGTATTATTTTTCCATTAAGTTTGAAGAATTCTTTTAAGAGGTGGCATCTTGAAACAATACGGTACCACAGAACTAACAAGGAATAGCTCAGAAGGCTTGAATTGAAGTATTGCTGCCCATGGCATACCTCAGTTGGTCTCTGTGGTTCTTTGGCTCTATAGTTTTTGGCTTCATTCCAAGTGCAGCAAGAACATTAGAATGACCAGTCTCTAAGAATATTCCATCTCTGGGGTGGTGCCGACTCCAACTGTTATCACCCTTGATTTCCTAATTTAAGGTTTTCCTTCTTTCTTTCTCTCTCTCTCTCACATGCATGTACATTTTTTCTAGTTTATCTACAGTAATTCACAATATATCCAAATAAGTATACAATTAATAAATTTTAAAACCTACAATTACTATCAATTAGAATTTAGAAACTGCTTGAATATGCATCCTTTTAATTAGTTTGTTTGACCTCAAATGTCCCTTTTTAACTCTACATCCCAAATTACATGATAAAGCGTTCATAAATAACATGTGGATTGTTATCAAATGTTAGCTTGCTTTATGTGATTAATTTGTTCTCTTTTCACTGAGAAACTTGAAGCAAAGCATTTTTTGTGTCTTTGCTTTAATGATTTCCTAATCTCTTGCCAAAGAGCTCTGGTTTATTCTGAAATACCAAAATTCAACTTGGCTGGATCTATTGTCATATTGTTTAATTCTTCATATTTCTGAATTTAGAAATCTAAGTCAGAGTAAGATGGTCAGAAGATGCATGTGACATAGGCCATCATTTTTAAAACATTACGTAGGACTGTCAATCCAGGAGAGTGTCTTTTGTAGTAAAAATACTATGAAGCCAGAGGCCAAAACTCTTGAGCTTGAGTTTTGTGTCTACTGCTTCTTGGCTGGCTGACCTTGAGTAAATCAATGTACATTTCTGAGTATCAGTATTCTAACAAAAAAAGATAAGATAACTACAATAACTACATTTTTGCTTCAGAGCATTCCTTGAAGCTGATTTAAGATAAAATGGTACATGGAAGATGTAATTTTCTCCAAGTGATGTGAATGTTAAACGGTTGTTTCATTATCATTTTAACACAAAAAAAGGTAAATTAGATTATTTCTACCATCTTAGTGATAGGTTCACATTATTATATGAGACAATTCAATTGATGATGCAAAATTAGACATTTGAGTGAATTAGAAGACCTGATTTAGCAAAAACAAAGCTACCAAATTATATCCCAGGGCAAATTAATTGCAAATTTTTATCTATTACAAACTCCAGATAAAGTGATGTGAATGTTAAACGGTTGTTTCATTATCATTTTAACACAAAAAAAGGTAAATTAGATTATTTCTACCATCTTAGTGATAGGTTCACATTATTATATGAGACAATTCAATTGATGATGCAAAATTAGACATTTGAGTGAATTAGAAGACCTGATTTAGCAAAAACAAAGCTACCAAATTATATCCCAGGGCAAATTAATTGCAAATTTTTATCTATTACAAACTCCAGATGAAAGGCTAGTCAGCATTTACTAATAGAATATTGTGTTCTAGCCATGAAGTCCATCATGATTTCACATTATAAACTTAGGAATGAAAAAAGCCTATTAAAGTTTCAATAAACGGAGAAAAGGTACATGAATCTAAAAACAGTTCACAAACAAACAAGCAAACAAAAAAAAGATTATAATCAATAACTAAGGACTGCACAATTTTTATATCAATGTTGCAAACTTACAGGGGAGAGAACATGTCTGAATACAGATCACAGGAACAATTAGGAAAGTCTGAGGATGGATTTAATGTTAAGAACACCAGTTAGAAATAGTTAAATACCCTCAATAGCCAAAAAAATGCATGACTTTCATAAGAAACAGTTTGCATGCTATGTGTGTGTCTATTTTCTTAGCAGCTATTATACAATCACAATTAAGTATAATTTAACTGAAATTCAGAGTTGAGAAACTTTAGCACTTTTGGGGAACAAACAGTGTATGAAATCCGAAACACAAAGTTGAATGATCCAATAGTAATTAAATGGAAGTAGAGAAAAAGATTAAAAAGAAGAATATATTTAATATTAAGAAAATATTTCAATTTTATTTCTTTTGAGGTTAAAGTAAAAACTTTTTCTTTCTAAAACAGTGTTTGGAATTTTTTTTTTTCTTTTTCAGTTTTTATTGTTTTCTAATAAGTTGGTTGCATTTTTGCCTATGTCAGAGACATCAGCAACATAGCATAACTGACATTTATTGTGGATTTTCACACTTTTTAATCAGTTGTTTACCTGTATTTCAGTAAGTCATTATTATTCCTTTATCATGTGATCTAAAAGGGATATACAATGTCATAAAATGTCAAGATATATTTATATTATATATATGTGTGTGTGTGTGTGTGTGTGAGCCATGAGCCATACCTCTTGAGTTTGAAAGCAATTCTCCTATGTCAAATGACTTTGAGAATTTTGTGAGATACCTTGAACCACTAATTCAGTTTCCACTGATGTGTCATGAAAGCATAGCAATTTGTTCCAAAAAGGCAAATTTATGAATAATTTCTTATGCTGGCTCCTTCAAGAGATATGGAAAAATTGAGACATAAATAAGGTCTCCAGACCACAGCTCTTTTATTTCATGGCTGTCTAATTTTCCTAGCATAACTCACAAAACTCTTGGTAGATATAAATGATACATTTTCAGAAGGTGCACCAGTTTAGTTCAGTTTTTATCAGGACCAAGGGCACAGTTCCCTTCCTGTTTTCACTGTAAGCACACATCTTAGTTGCATAAAATAAATACCTAAAAGAGTCAAAGAAAATAGGTTCTTTCTTTCCAGAATGAAAACTCAGCTTCTTTGGAACACAGATATGCCCACAGTAGGTTATTATTAATTTTTAATGATGTCAAAATAGGAGAGAAGATATTTTCGAATAAAAATTCAGGAAGTGTTTTTGTTTTTTACTTTTGTGGTTGTAATTTCAAAGTAGAAAAAAAAATAGAAATCACATGACTATATAGTATATAGATAATCAACAAGGACCTACATACTGTATAGCACAGAAAACTACTCAATATTCTATAACAACCTATATAGGAAAAGGATTTGAATAAAATGAATATATGTATATGTATAATGAAATCACTTTGTTATAATCTGAAACTATCATGACATTGAAACTCAACTCTACTTCAATATAAAATAAAAGTTAAATTTAAAATGATAAAAACATAAAATAGCAATCTCTCAAAATATATTCATTCAGGTGTGAAATATATCATTCAAAGCCAAGACTAAATTTATTTCATGTAAATTAATAAATAAAAGTGCTCTCAATTTATTTGAATCGTAGAAGACTATGGATCACTTCTTTGTAAATAGACAAGTAGAGAACTGTCATCAATAGGCAGGATGCTCTTATGAAGTAATGCCATTTGTTGTTCATTTCTTGAAACATTTGTTTGCTTTTGTAAAGCTGATGTTTGAATGATTTAAACCAGTTTTCATAACAGACCACTTTTCTGGGTGTCAAATGAGACCTCTTCACCTCTCTTGCAGCTATTAAATGGGTAGTAAATTAACAATTATCTGAACTGACCATGTCTGAACATAGAAAAGTCTGTTGCATGTGGACTGCTTTAGGGTGTGCCATCTCTCATAATATTCCCTATGAGAGTCCTTGGACTTTATGCATGTATTCAGGTCCTTCCATTGTCAGTCTTGTCACAGAAAGATGAATTCTGCTCCATTCTTCACTCACCTAACTGAAATCTATAGTTTCACTTAGTATTATCAGCTCTAGATATTAAAGTAACTGTTCTCTATTTGTTCTTGATTATAAAAATATTATAGATGGAAATGGAAACAGTGCGTTTCTACTCAGATTCAAGGATTAGATGATTTCTTCCAGTCTCCGTTGCCAAAGTCTTTGTCAAAACTACGAATTTGTTGATAAAACATTGTTCTTATTATTCTCATCATGCAATTTCTCCTTAGACCTGGATGAGTGACTGAATGAAAGTGTGAATGAACAAACACTGTACCTAACATGTGCCAAATATTGTGCTAAGCACTTTCACGGGTTTGAACATTTTGTGATTTCAGGGATATTCTCTGTGTAAGAGTTGTTCACGCAGTGTTAAGTGTTTGCCAGTGTGATACATGTTGCAAAATCCTTGATTTAATATTTCATTTAAATTAAAGAAGCAAATAAATGGCTTATATTATATATTTTTTACCTAAAGCCTATTTTATTATTTTTATATGAATTTATTTATTTTCATTGGAGGTTAATTACTTTACAATATTGTAATATTGTTTTACCATACATCAACATGAATCCTCAACAGTACAGAAACACATCATTTAAAGAATGAAACAAGAACACTTTCTAACACCATTCACAAAAATAAACTCAAAATGGATTAAAGATCTAAATGTAAGACCAGAAACTATAAAACTCATAG
>SJYX01009914.1:0-12567 GCA_006410675.1 Oreotragus oreotragus
TACAGCAAATAACAAAACCAGAGCTGGGAAGTCCAGGTAGAGAACCCCCAAATGACCCTGGCTGTCTGGAGAGGGGCCACTGCAGATGGTCCCTGATGGTCCCTGCAGATGGTCGGGGCACTGTTCAAGTGAGTTGAGAAGGCTCTTGGACTATGTGGCATTTAAGTTCTGAGAGGGACTTGGAAATATTGCCTAGAGCCCAAAGATGTTAAGTAATTTACCCAAGAGCTCATGACTGTTCTTGGCAGGGCTGGGACCTGCGGGTGGGTCTGGGTCCTTGTAGGACCACTTTGCTGCTCAAAGTCAATGTTATAGTCTGTCCCCTGGGGCCCAGAAACCACTGTCATGTGTATTGTCATAAAAGGCTCATGTCCTGAAGCACTGAGCCAACTCTGGGCTCCTGTTGTGAAACCCAAGCTACGTCCAACACTGATGAACTTCAGGAAAGGCAAACAGGCTGCTACTGACTCTGAGGACCAGATGGTTATAAGGAAGGTAGAAGGGAAAAAAACATTTCTTCTTGGAAACCAGCAAGGGACCAGCAGAGGGAGAGGAGGCAGGACCTTGCTCCCAAATTTTCAGGGAGTCCCAGTCCAACGCCTGCACTCTGGACATTAGTATATATGATAGGCAGCTGGGGCCTTCAGGGCATAAATGTTGAACTTGAGGTTAAAATTACTTTCCACTTGCTTCCATTGATGCCCATGAATGTTTTTCACTAAGTAGCTGAGACAGTAGGGGGTAAGGGAGTGTAAGGGAAAGAACGTGGGCTCTGGAGTCCTGGGATACAAGGTTTGAGACCCAGTTCCTCATTAACTAGCTGTGTCAACTTGGACTAGTCACTCAGCCTCTCTGAGCCTTGGTTGTGGGTCTGTGAACTAGAGGTAACATTGATACTCGTAGACCTCCCTGGTTCTGGGAGGGTCGCCTGAGATAATGTATGTGAACATGTACTGTTAAGGGCAATGCCTGCTGGACAGACACCTATGCTTTGTATACTGTTAAGGGTGATGCCTATGTTAGGCAGTGCGAGCAAACACACACGTAATGATATATTATCTATCTGAATTCAAAGAAGTACAGGTCCAGGGTCCCTTATTTGAATCCTTTGGGACCAATATGTTTCAGATTCTGAACTATGCACATTTTCAAAACTAATATGATTTCCCACAACCAAGCACCTTAACATTCCCACAGAGACACATGCATAGTCNTCTGAATTCAAAGAAGTACAGGTCCAGGGTCCCTTATTTGAATCCTTTGGGACCAATATGTTTCAGATTCTGAACTATGCACATTTTCAAAACTAATATGATTTCCCACAACCAAGCACCTTAACATTCCCACAGAGACACATGCATAGTCACACGAAACTGAATAAACAACCTTATGTCCGTTTGAATAAGGTTGTGCCTCCTAACCAGTTAGGAAGAGATGTTCTGTTTTCAGTAAGTTTGGGGTTTCAGAAATTCAAAACAGGGACCAAGGATCTGTACCATAACAGTTGGGATGTATTGAACATAGCCCTCTATGTGCCTGGCACCATGCCTGGTGCTTCACACACATTTGCTCACTTAATCCCACCCACATCCTGTGAGGATGGAAGGTGGTGTCCAATTCATGGAGTGAACTGCATGCAGGACACTCCCCTGCGGACTTGGCTAGCTGAGTCGGGTTGGAGAAGCTTCCCTTGCTAGGAGGATTCTGGTGTGGGCCCTGGCGTTGGTCTGTTCACTCCTATTCTTCCCTTCCCAGAAGCATTTCTCTAACATTAAAGCAAGGCCCACCTCCCATTAGTCTACTGATTCAATGGTTGATTTTGTTCTTTCTGAAATTTGCTTGGCCTTTGTTTTATTGGTTTTATTATTGTTCAGTTGGGTCTGACTCTTTGCTACCCCATGGACTGGAGCATGCCAGGCTTCCCTGTCCTTCACTATCTCCTAGAGTTTGCTAAACTCATTTCCATTGAATTGGTGATGCCATCCAATCATCTCATCCTATGTCACCCCCTTTCGCTCTTGCCCACAATCTTTCCTGTCATCAGGTCTTTTCTAATGAGTTGGCTCTTTGCATCACATGGCCAAAGTACTGGAGCTTCAGCTTCAGCATCAGTCCTTCCAATGCATATTCAGTGGTTTAGGTTTTGGTATTTCTCTTGTTCAGTAGATGTGTGCATGCGTGTGTGTGTGTGTGTGTGCATGCGTGTGTGTGTGTACATGCATGCGAGTCAGCCCTTGTGTGTGTGTGTGTGTGTGTACTTGGTCTCTGGGATGGGCTGGGGCATGTCTGGGTGCCTTGTGTCTCTCTGCTCTGTGTGTGACTCAGTGTGTCTGCCAGGTGTGTCTCTGTCTCCATGTGTGCAGACATCTGTGTGTCGTGCATGTCTCCGTGCCATGGTGACCAACTCTTGTCCTAGTTTGCCTGGGATTGAGGGGGTTTCCAGGACATGGGGAATGTGGTGAAACAGTAAAATGGAGAAGTCCTGGGCAGACTGTGATGAGTTGATCACCCTAGTCTGACCATCTGGATATACATGTTCCGGAACTGTGCTTCATGTGCAAGCTTCCTCTGTGTGTGTGCAAACTGTGGCACATCTCTGCACGCCCACAGGTCCCAGTCTCTGCTAGTTTGTATCTGCATGCTCTGGGAGGCGTTCTCTGTGTGGGTTGGTCTCTGCCTTGCGTCTGTGAACCTCCCTGCCTGGGAGCCCGTGTTCTCCAGAGTAGACATCGTGTGCCTGCTGTGGACTTGTTGCCAAGCTGGCCCATCCTGTGGCTCGGTTGCCCTTTTTACTCATCCCCACTCCCCAGTGAAGCTCTTTCTCAGTCACCTTCTCTCCATCCTCAGGCTTGGCTCCAGCCCAGAACCATCTCAACAGACAGTTCACTGTCCCAATCCATCCTTCGAGGCTCAGGGCGTAAATGTTGAACTTGAACTTCTGCCAGTTCAGTGCAACCTCCGAGGCTCTCTGACACTGCTGTGCTCTCAGGCACCCCTCAGTCTCCTGCCTACATCCCACCTCCCCCTTCTCAGCACCCTCCATCCTGCATTAGCGATTTCCTCCTATCTCTGTCTCTCCTCCATATTCCATGCCCCTAAACCCCCAATTTCCCCCAACCCCTCTTCTAGAAGTCTTTCCTCGATGTCCCCTGCCCTGTGACTCCTTCCCTGTCCACCCCTAGGCGGAGCTGAGCATTTCTTCCTCTGCCCTGTGACAGCCCTGGGGTGGTTTCCTACAGGTGGAGGGAGTCAAGCAGAAAGGGAAGAAACTCACCCTTTATTGAGCCCAGGCTAGGCCGGTGCTGTGTTGCCATTTCATTCATTTCATTCTTATGACCATCCTGTGAGGTGGGCGTTAGCACAGCTGCTTTGCAGGTGAAGCCACCAAAGCTCAGAGAGGTTGAAGCACTGGCCCAAGGCCACACAGTGGGAGACAGTGAAGCTGTTCGAAAGTACAGACTCCTCCCACCAGGCCCCCTATTGGCTGCCTTGGGTAATCTGCCTGCCCCACTGGCCCGTGGGCCTTTCGTAGGCTGAAACTAAGTCCAGTATGTCTGCATGGCCCCAGGGCTCGGCACAGGCGCGGGCACCCAGCAGGCATGCCATGAGGTTCATTGAGTGAATGCCTGCTCTCGAAGATGACAACCTCGGCTTTCATTAGTCTGATTTATACAAGTGCTGGGATTCTCAGGACTGCAAGGCTGGGGAACGGTTGGCTATAATTTATCAGAAAACACGGCAACTGTTCCAGCTTCCCTTTCAGTGCAAAGAGAAGGTAAATTGATGGCCCACAGCCCTGCACTGGGAAGGCCCCCAGCCCAGCTAACAGTGCACGGCACGTGATACAGAACTGGCCCCCGACCATCCCCCGCTTGGGCCTGTCCACCTGCTGCCTGGAGGTGGCCACAGGGGGGTCAGCTGCCTCACATCGATCGCCCTGCTCGGGATGCCAAATGGTGCCTTTGAAAGTCCACAAAGGAAGAGACCCATTCGTCCCTGATCAATTACCTCTTGCCGCCCCTTGCCCGGCACGTGCGGGCGCAGCACAAAGCCTGCTCGTCACGGGTGCTTGATCACTGCAGCAGGATTAATGGTTTTTCAGATGAGAGAAACACCCGCCTCCTCTCCCTCATCCCCAGACCAGGCGTCTCCAGGACAATGCTGCAGCGGCCCCAGCAGCCCCCAGCTCCCTGCTGCCCTCCTTGATCTAAGTTGACGGATGTGGGGCGAGTGGGTCTATAGAAGCCCCCAGGCTCCTTCTGCGGGGCTGATGGGCAGGACAGCTGCCTCAGCCTTCCCAGATGTCTGGGAGAATCTATTCTCTTCTCACCATCAACAAGGCAGCTGGGCCAGCCCTGGGAGCATCAGAAGGCAGCCGGGTGAGCCCTGGGAGCCCTACCTGAGGGGCCTTGGGCCTCGGGCCTCGGGGTCAGATCACATGGCCCTGCACAGGCAGGGCTTTGATCCTGAGAGCTGGGGGGCTGGTTTGCTTCTCTCTTGTCACCCCGGTGACAAGCTCAGTGCGCCGCTCTGCCTCCTGAGGCTGCCCCAGCCTGGGCTTTGAGTGATGAAGAGGGTTTTCCTGGCCTAGGAGGATGATTGCATTACTGCTGATAACTTGAAAATTAATCATCATAATAAGACCTGCCGGCTGCTGACGGAGACTAATGGCTGCCCGCATTCCGGCAGCACGGCGCTTCCCGCTGGGCTGCAATCATGTCCTCATCCTCACGGCTCCCTGAGGCCCTGCAGGATGTGAATGCTTAATTAATGTCCTTCTCCTGCTCACTGGAGTGTTTGTAAATATGATTCATGGCTGCATTGTTACCTCAGCGGAGCTCTTCTCCGCCTGCAGCGTCTCTCGGACAGAGTCAGCCACCTGGCAGCTTAACATCCCCATCCTCGCGGGTCCGTCCACACCCTGTGCCCATGCAGAATTTGGCAGCAGTAGGGGCTCCGGGCCTGGACACAGCCCGCCTTCCCTTCCATGGAACCCAGGGTAGAAATCGGAGGCCACGCTTCATGTTGGGTTTGGACCACAGCTCATTAATCGATCTTTGAGGAGGCGCCCCCCGCCCTGCCCCAGGAGCAGAGGCCTGACTCAGGCTAGTTACTCTAGGGAGCAGGGGACGACCCCATGGGAAAGCCTGTCTCCTCCCTAGCCCCACTCAGAAACAAACACATACGAGAATAGTGGACCATAATTACCAAACATCTTCCCACCAGCGTGAGCAGGGCAGATGGCGTTGCTCTGAGGGAAAGGCGTCAGATGGAGGAGCAGGAGCCCGGGGTTCTTTTGTGGACTCTGGTGCCATGTGCTTCTGATTTGGGGTAGGTCATCGGGCCTCAATTTTGGCATCTATATCATGCATACATTAATACCTATTCCATCAGTCTCATGGGATGTTGCAAGTGCTGGGGAAACCATAAAAAATTCTGTGCATTTTGAGGAATGTAACACACAGTCAAGGCTGGAAGGGCTAACTCTCTCACCATACAGATGAGGAAATTGAGGCTCTGAGAGGGAAAGGGACGTGCCTAGAACACAGTCAAAACTGGGACTGACTGTAGATCGGCTTACTCTCAGCTAGAGGTTTTTGCTGGAACAGAGTTTGGAAATGGACCATTTCATTCTTTCAGCTCTGTTCCCAGACTGGCTCAGTGGTTCTCACCTCAGGGGACCAAGGGTGGGCACTTCTCCCCGAGACACAGTGCAGGCCGGGAATGTCCGTGTGTTCGCCCAGGGTGGGGTGGGGTGCTGCAGCCTGGGGGCTGGTGGTCACATGCAGGGGACCAAACGCAGCTGGTTGTCTGGGCAGATCCTCAGTCTTGGGGTCTGGAGTGGAGGACTATCTCAAGCCGCCCCTGCAGCTCTCTTAGAGCCCAGGCAGGGCTGACCTTCTGGGGTATCCTCCCAGCAAATGAGGACAGGCCCTGGGAACACTGCCATGGATGGGCCTTCTCTGTCCTCACACCTCCCTGTGCTCCCTCAGCCACTGCCCCTGCCAGGCCTTGTCCTGATTCTTAAGGGCAGCCTCCATGGGTCTCCCAGTCCTCAAGTCAGTCTTCACTCAGCAGCTCACAGATTTGACTGTGGCCTCCCCTGCCTGAAACCCTTCTAATGTGGCCCCCAGCTTCAGAATCAAGTCCTCGCCCCAGCTTCAAGTGCCTTTGTGATCTGGGTCCCTCCACCCCACCTCCCCTCATTTCCCTGTATCCGCCCCACTTTTCACTTCTGTTTTACATTGCTTCCCCTTCTATCTGCTTGACAAGACTCCTTTCTTACAATCCAAAACCTGGCTCACCTGTCCCCAGTTCTAAAATCTTCCCAGACCCTTGCCTCTGGCACCCGGCAGCCCCCATCATACCACTCTAAGAGCATCACCATCCCGTATATTTATACCTCTGTGTTCTGCCTAGTCTAAGAGCAGCTCTGGTTGAGTGCCCAGCCCAGGGCGCAGTACAGAGCAGACTTTGGTGATGGCCAATGAGTGGATAGGTCGGTGATTGAATGAGAGGACTTCTCTAGGTGGGTTCTTGGCTGGTTCCACAAGTATGCACGTCCACAGAGCAGCTGTTCTGTGGGCTGCACACGTTCCTGCCTTCCCAGGCCTTTGTCTGCTGTGCTCCTCAGGGCCGACAGCCAAGAGGCCCTGGAAATGGGGGTGGACAGGACAGAGGAGAAGGCAGAGGGGGAGGCTGGAGCCCCATGCATCTGGGGCCCGGTTCCAATCAATGCTGCTTCTCTGGAGTCCAGTGGGAGGCCCCAGGATCTGATGAGATTATCAGGCTCCTAATCTATGCCCCTCCCCTGGGGGTGGGGCAGGTGGTAATGGTGGTTAGGGGCTTTTGTCCGAGGCCTTTTATCATTCTCTGTGTTCTATTGTCCCCACGGTAGAGAGAAGCAAAAATATGATCCGAGAAGTGGGGCAACACCTGGTTTCACGAGGCAAGTGAGACCCTTGGGATGGAGCTCCTGCCTTCACCTGCGTTGGAGGCTCTTCTGGGCCCAGGTGACCTCACGCCTCGGCTGGGAAGGCCTTTACCCACCTCCTGCCCTTTCCCCCTCCTTGAAATGCGGCCATTATTGATGCCGTCTTTGGCTTGTCCCTAACAAAGCTCAGATGCCTCTCTTCCTATTTGGCATGGGTGTTTCAGAGATGGGGAGAGTGGATCTTACAAGGGGAGGTGGGGGTTCCCTGAAAAGTCATTTGGGGGGGCATAAATGAGGAACAGTAGAGACTGGGCTGCTGGCCTTCAGGGAAGCTAGGCCCCGCAGTCATTAGAGCCATCCGCCCAACCCACAAAGGGGGTATCAGACTCACTAACTCATTAACCATGGCCCATCCATCTTCTTTCTCTGCCTTGACACATCCATCGCCGCTGACAGCTGACATGACTGTCCTGGAGGCATCACCCTCAGTGTGGGGATGGGGAGTGGGATTGTTGGGTGGAAGAATAAAATGTCTGCTTGGAAATTTGTTTCAACCACTAGAAAACCACAGAATGCTGTGGGGTCACCAAGAAGCCTGTTCCTTTTCAGGGGGCAAGTCAGTTCCCTTCTCAAGGAACTTCAGCATCCTCCTCTATAAACTTTGGAGTCCAACCCCTCCCCGGATGGAGTGTTTGTAAAGTTAAGTAAGACAATGGATGGGGATACCGGTGCTGCCCACTTTTTAGATGCCAGCATTGCTAACCGGAAAATGGCAACACAGTTTCGCTGTTCACACGCTCACTTGGAAAACCCTGACCTGTCAGCTTCACATCCTGGGCATCAAGTCCGTATGCATAACTTATGAAGGGCCTTCGGAAATCTCATCTAGGCATTGCCAACTTTCTGGAGGGCGATGGAAGAGATCAGTAAATGATGGGCTATTTCACGCTGCCCAGCTCTCTGTGGTTCAGTCACCAAGAAGGGGCTCTGCTGACCCTTGTGTAGATGTGGCTTTCGGCTGTCGAGCTGTCCTCTGAGTTGACTTGCACTGGACCTCTTCTCCCCAACCCACACCAGCCCTTAGCACTGCTCCAAGATCCTCCAAGAGGCAAGTCCACTGCCAGGTATCAAATGGTGTGGGTGCAGAGGGGCTTCTCAGCCCCACGTGTGGAGACGTACAGATTCCCAGGCTATACTGGGCCTCAGGCATCTAGAACAGATCCTCTCCACCTTTTGTGCATTCTGTCTGCAGTTCCCACGGGTGCCCTCTCCCAGGCAGCCCAAGCTACTGAGCATCAGTGGCAGAGCCTGTGAGATGGCCTGGCTCATCCACCTTTTCTCGCTCAGCTGGTTCTGCCTTTGTGGGGCTCTGGCCTCAGCCACAGCAGCAACGCAGACGTTTCAGCCAGAAGGTGTGACTGGACAGTGCCATCTCTTCCCCAAGATTCCTGTCCCCAGCACCCCCCTATCTTTTCTGATGAAGCATGTTTGAGTTTCTTCCTTACCCTGGGCTTCGTTTTGGAGATATGTTCTCCTTTGTCAATGTCCTTCTTTTTAAACATATGTGCACATATTTTAAAGATTAAAGTATTTTACAGGAAAATTAGAAAATGGGGAAAAAAAACACCTGTTTGTATTTTTATATTTCCTTCCAGTTTTCCCCTCAAATAGGAACAATATTTATTTTCTTACTTTTATAGCATAAGCAGTTTCCATGTTGCAGTATGGTGTTCACTTTACTTTTTTAAAATTTTCAAAAATAATGCAATGGGATGACTCAATATTATATAGTTTTCTATCCCAAGATACTCTATAAATTCAAGTCTAATCAAAATAGTAATAGGATTTTTTTATATTTGGAAGGCTGGCTTAAAAATTTATGTGGAAGAATAAATATACAAAGATCACCAAAACAATTTAAAAAAGAAAAAGCAAAGAGGGGGAACTCATCTCACCAGACATANTTGCCCGGCCACCAGATGTGTATAAGAGACAGCTATAAATTCAAGTCTAATCAAAATAGTAATAGGATTTTTTTATATTTGGAAGGCTGGCTTAAAAATTTATGTGGAAGAATAAATATACAAAGATCACCAAAACAATTTAAAAAAGAAAAAGCAAAGAGGGGGAACTCATCTCACCAGACATAAAATATTTCTGAAATCTTTAGTATTTTAAAACCTTAGGCATTGACATAGGAATAAGCAAACAGATCAGTAGGACAAAATTGAGAATCCAGAAAAGTATCATCCATGTGTAGGTAGAAAAGCAATAGATCAAAAAGTGGCACTTTCAGGACTCGTCTGGCAGCCCAGTAGTTAAGAATCCGCCTTGCAGTGCAGAGGGTGTGGGTTTGATCCCTGGTCAAGGAACTAAGATCCCAGATGCCATGTGCTGCGACTACTGAGTTGGTCCACCACAAGGAAAGACCCCACATGATGCAACAAAGATCCTGTGAGCCACAATTAAGGCCTGATGCAGCCAAATAAACAAAGAAAAAGGTGGCANGGAACTAAGATCCCAGATGCCATGTGCTGCGACTACTGAGTTGGTCCACCACAAGGAAAGACCCCACATGATGCAACAAAGATCCTGTGAGCCACAATTAAGGCCTGATGCAGCCAAATAAACAAAGAAAAAGGTGGCACTTCAAACATAATGCACTTACATAATATTCAAATGTTCCAGAATTAAATACCTTCCTCCTCTTTCTTTTTCCTTCCAATTTCAGAATATCCAGCGTGGAGAATTCCATCATAGGGATATACACTAATTTACTTAACAAGCAGTCCCCTTCTATTAGACATTTAGGACTTGCGCTTTTTTTTCCTTTAACAGCATGAAGAGCATTGCAATGAGCCTCTGTGTGTCTGTAGGTTTTTCCCCTTCTGTCTTTGGATTACTTCCTTAGAAACTGTTCCAGGAGTGGGATTGCTGAGACAGAGGGTAGGGCCATGCCAGGGCTCTTGGCAAATATGCCCAAAACACTTTCCTGAAGGGTGGGGCCTTTAGTCATGTCCTTCCTTCCTTCATTCATTGAGCTCCTCTGCTGGTGTTGGGACTGGGGAACCAGGTCAGGCATAGAGTGTATGTAATTCAGTCAAAGCAGAGGCATGGAAATGATGATCCTTATCGACATACTGTTTAAAACCAGGCAGTATGTCAGCCCTTGGAACAGTGCACTGTGAGTCTAGAGGAAGATTCCCCAGGGCCAGTGGCACTGAGACCAGCTGCCTTTCTGAGATGGGCACATGAAGTGGGCAGAAGGCCTTGGGTACTAGGTCAAGGAGTTAAGACTGTGCCCCAGGTCCATGGGAGATGGGTGAGCTATAACAAGCTGACGGAGGCAGGCTGGAAGCAGCTCTTTTGGCTTCAGGTCCTCTGTTCCCATCTCTGCTGGGCTGCTGGCCCTGCCTCAACCTCTGAAACAAGCCAGCCTCCCACATCTAGAGGCCACCCCAGCCTCAGGCTCAACTCTTAAAGGCCCAGAAATGAGCAGAAGCCACATTCTGCCTTCTGCAGCCCTTGGGAACCTGAACTTCAGGGTCACTGAGGGTATGTTGAACTAGCTCTGTACCAAATGGAGCGGGGGTATCCACGGAAGTTCATCACAACAGTTCATATGCTGGTTCTGCTGCTGATTCCTGAAGCCACCTTGGGCAAGCCCCTGGCTTTCTCAGGCCCCAGTTTCCCCACCACATATTGAAGAGTGTGAATCAGCTGGTCTGAGGATTTTGCCAGCCTGAACTTAACCCAATGGAACCCAGTTCTATCAACGGTCAGCTGTAATGGGAGAAGCACTGGTACAGGCCCAGCAGAAATGCCTGCAGTCAACTCGGGTGGCTTTTCTGGCGTGCCTCTTCACTGTCGCCTCCTTCCAGCTATCTCTGTTCAAGCCTCTTTCATCTGGTTCTGTCTGAAGAGGTGAGTGCACGCCACTTCCCTCTAGTATCCAGCCCAGGGTCTGTCTCAGGCCCCTGATGTTCCCCCAGGCAGCAGAAGCCTAGTGACAGGCCTCATTCATCTTCCCCACCACCTCCAAGACAAAGGCCTAATGTGTGTGCAGATGGGCCTGCCCTCCATCATCCCTTACAACCAATGGCCGATAATGGGCCTCCAACGAGTCCCCTGTGGCCACCAGCTGACCAAGGGGTGGCCGGGCAATGGCGCATGCAAATACAGGGACCGGATGACAAAGCAAGCCTCTTGGGGGAGGGCATAGAGCTGGGAGGCATGATCGTGGCCCCATGGTGAATCACATAACTCATTTCTGACACAGATGCTTTATGCCTCTCAAAGACCACTTGCCCCTGGACACTGAGCTGCCAAATTAAGTGACAGGGGGTCTGCTGAGGCAGCCACTACAGAGCAAGAACCCCCACCCCCAGAGGCCTGGCCCCAGGAGCCATCACTTTCTGTGAGGACAGAACCATCCCCTGCCAGGCCTTCTGGGCTGATGAAGACCTTGTCTACCGCAGTGTCTGTGTTTGTGTGATTAAGAAAATGGGGTCTCAGGGAGAGCCATGATGTGAACCAAGCACATGGCTGGTTGGGGGAAGAGCTGAGGCCAGAGCCCAGGTCTCCTAACTGCCCTCCCAAACCTTTCCCCTCACTCTATGGACAAGTCCCAGGGGAGGCCTTGAAGGGCTCTAATGCACAGTGGGGCCTCTCATCCTCCTACAGGCAAGGCTATTAACTCCAGCCCATCCTCCTACAGAGCCAGCACAGAGCCTAGGCCTTCCCTGGAGCCCAGGGCCTGGTCCCCCACCTTGGCAAAACCCCTGAAAGCCAGGCCCTTCTTAAAAGCAGATACAGAGCAGATGTGGAGGGTGGGAGATGGGATGGAGGAGGCACCAGCAGTCCTGAAGTCGTAGCTGGCCCCTCACTGAAGCCAAAAAGGGCTTTGGATGGAGTGGGCTTCAAGGGCTCAGCTCTGCCACTGGCCCATCTCAGAGTCTCCGTCAGACCTGCCCTCTCTTTAGACCTCAGTTTGCCTTTCTGCAAAATGAAAGATGATACAAAAACTAGTGACTCAACTCCTAATAGCTCCTACGTATGGAGCACTTTCTGGGAACCCAGCCCTGTGCGAAGTGTGGCATAGTCATCTCATTAACTGAATCTTCATAACAACTCCAAGAAGTTCTCGTCTCTTACAGATGAGAAACTGAGACATAAATAGCTGAAGACACTTCTCTCAGTAGTGGCCAAATCCAGATTAGAATCCAGCCTGACAACGAAGTCGGCTTTAGGACATCAGTCTGCCTGTGGTACTCCTCTGGCCTGGGTACAAAGAGAGAGGGGGGCCAGGAAACAGGGAGGGACAGACTTCCAGAGGCCCAGCTCCCGCCAGGAGGGCAAGAAGTGTGGTTCTAGAGTGGGGAGGCCCTGGGCCCCTGGGGAGAGGCGCAGGGTAGAGAGGACAGTGTGGCTTCACCATTCTGAACTGCCCAGCCCACATCGCAGCAGGACTTGCTGAAAGCCCTCCATTCTCCTCATGAACCTCTGCCTCAGCCCCCTTCCCACAATAGGGAAACCTAGACAGCATATTGAAAAACAGAGACATCACTTTGCCAACAAAGGTCCATATAGTCAAAGCTATGGTTTTTCTAGTAGTCATGTATGGATGTGAGAGT
>SJYX01009915.1:0-11683 GCA_006410675.1 Oreotragus oreotragus
TTCTTTACCCCAAACTCTATCTCTGAGATTCAGTTTTGCATTGTTGTACAGAGAGGCTGAGCTTTTGGCATCAGAAATAACAAAGAGGAATGAGGAAGATACCTACTCCACTGGCATTGCAGAACTCCCATATGGGAGAAAAAGTAGCTGGCCTCTGCTTGAAAGACTTTGAGGGATAACCAGGGATCAGTTGGAGCAAGATGAAGCTCTTGAGAGTACAAGGGAGTTTGCAGTTCATAGAAGCTGAATTTTAGAGAGCCCAGAGGTAAAGTTAAGGGGTGTAGGAAGGAAAAGAGCCAAATTAGGAAATTCACAAAGAAGAACGGATATCAAGTTTCCAAATGAGGCCAGAAAAATCTAGATATCTGGGGTAAACAGGACTGAGGGGCATACCAAGTTTAGATTGCTAGTGAAGGATGAGCTTTTGGCTGTAAATAACTAAAAACACAACTAAGATTAACTTAAAGACCAGACATAGGCTAGTCCAAATTTGGCTCAGAACAAGCTGTTTTTGCTCTGCTATCCTTTATGTGTTGCATTCCATTCTCAGGTTTGTCCTTCCATTCAAGCACCACTCCTTCACATAATAGCATCCAAGATACAGAGCAGAGAGGGGGCAAAAGGTTATTTTACTTTCTTAATGAGAAAAATCTTTCCCCAGAGGCCCCAGCAGACCTACCTACCCTTCCATTTCATTAGCTAGAACTAATTCACATGCTCCTTCACATGAGAAGAAAAAAACAGTAGCTAGAGTTGACTTATCTGATCATAATTCATACTCTGAGTACTGGACACATGACCATCCAGAGCAAAATCAGTGTTCTGATAGAGGAAGAAAAGGAATGACACTGAGTTGTTGAATGACAAAGACCACATAAATGAATAGTCATTTAGGACTCAGAGTCTTTTAGCAGGGCAATTGTTTATTGTGAAAGTTGGGGTTTCTGTTGGCCTGTGAGATGAGACAGGGGCATCATTTGGGAGCATCTTTCTTAGGCAGGATGTCTCTTGCAT
This sequence comes from Oreotragus oreotragus, assembly GCA_006410675.1. Lineage (NCBI taxonomy): Eukaryota > Metazoa > Chordata > Mammalia > Artiodactyla > Bovidae > Oreotragus > Oreotragus oreotragus. The sequence continues at coordinate 1,015 of SJYX01009915.1, forward strand.
GACCAGAGGTTATGTGGAGGCAGAGCAAGAGAAACTGAAGTCCTTAGGGTGACATTACCAGATTGTGCTTGGCTTGCCTCACCACCAGCACCGTCTCATTCTGTCTATCTAATTTGTGCCTTAAAATGGTAAATAACAAAATGAATTAATTGAGATCTCTGTAAGCCATGAAAATTAAGTGAGAATTTTACTAAGTTTGATGGAATTCATTTGGTCATTTCTAAAAAATAACAACAGTAGAAGAAACAACTCAGGAGCTTAAGCTAAAAAAAAATCAAGGTTTACTTAAATATTTGAAAAATATATTGCTACAAGGATCAAAGTACATTGCTCCAGCAATACTTATTTTAAAAATTCCCTCTTCTGTCCTGCCTGTTTTCCTCAGACCTCCATTTGCTCTGTCCACAAGTCCCCTAAATCCCAGTCTTGTCCAACTTCTCCTCCCTTGACCTCTGCCATTTCCATTTCTCTCCAGTGCTTCATCCATTCACTCACTCAGTTAATGTTTATTGACCATCTGCTCTATGTCTGGAATGGCCGCAGTTTGCAAAGTAGTAAATGAGACAAGATCCCTGCTGCTATGGTGCTTTATGTTCTAGAGAGAAGAGAAGTAAAGGATTCTAACACAAAAAAAGGAAATGTGGCCAACGGGGGAAAATAAGATTCAAAATCAGAATATATACAAAGAACAAATGGAGGTCAAAGCCATTAAAGAATAAGGACCTACCTAGTAGCTACAAATGGAGGTCCACATTATTCTATGATTCTAAGCGTTGCCCTTTATCTTTACAAGTGAGAATTGGGAGCCTCTTTGACACTCTTGAGTGGACTGAGGGAAGGCTGTGAACTCTCTCACATGGATTATTTACCCCATGGCCTAGGAAAATTACTATTAGATGTCAGTACTAATAGAGCTTCACTCTCCAAAGGAAGGCATTCATTTCCACGTTTCTGAAATTGAGAGTGAAAAAAATAACTGTAATTTCCCTTTCATTTTACTTCCAGGAAATTTTGAACAAAATCTGACCCTCTACTAACATAGCAACTATGACTCAAGTATCTATTATTTTTCCAGCCTATATTATTATATGAGTTCCCCCTTTGACCTGCTTCAGATTCTTTGTGGAACCAGGTAGCATATCTTTTTGGTTAGCATTATTTTTGTTTCTTTTCCAAATGGCCAAAAAGATTACTCATCATAAAGGGACAGGCAGGAAGTCATTGGCCTAAAGAAAGAACAGAAATAGTCTGGGCAGCCATCAGATCTCTTCCCATCTTTCTCTCGTTCCAGGTCTCCCGTGCACATCTGCTCCATTTNAGGTAGCATATCTTTTTGGTTAGCATTATTTTTGTTTCTTTTCCAAATGGCCAAAAAGATTACTCATCATAAAGGGACAGGCAGGAAGTCATTGGCCTAAAGAAAGAACAGAAATAGTCTGGGCAGCCATCAGATCTCTTCCCATCTTTCTCTCGTTCCAGGTCTCCCGTGCACATCTGCTCCATTTTTCTCTTTGCTGTAGACACATTCTCTCTGGTCTTCAGTCCAGTGAAAGAGGGCTGCCCTAACATTTCTGGGTTCAGTCACAGTAAGAGACTGATGGGCTGTCTCTAGGTTCTGATTCCAAATTTCCCCCAAAGAAAATCTAATTAATACTAGTTGTTTCATACTAGACAAAATAGTTTAATTCCAGAGGGTAGACTCATGTAATGTAAGTAAACAGTTAAAAATCTGCCTAAATAAGATTTGAGGGAGAAACAGTGAGAATAAGGAGGTGGGGTAGAGTCAGCTATTTAGGGAGTCATTGTGAGCAGAAAGACATTCCTTAAGATGACTATTGTAATTGCAAACATGTAGATAGTGAGACGGAGAAGGCAACGGCACCCCACTCCAGTACTCCTGCCTGGAAAATCCATGGACGGAGGAGCCTGGAAGGCTGCAGTCCATAGGATCGCTGAGGGTCGGACACGACTGAGCGACTTCACTTTCATTCTTCACTTTCCTGCATTGGAGAAGGAAATGGCAACCCACTCCAGTGTTCTTGCCTGGAGAATCCCAGGGACGGGGGAGCCTGGTGGGCTGCGGTCTCTGGGGTGGCACAGAGTCGGACACAACTGAAGCGACTTAGCAGCAGCAGCGGCAGCAGCAGATAGTGAGATTGATAGTGTGACGTTGTTGTTTAGTCACTAAATTGTGTCTGATTCTTCACAACCCCATGTACCAGGCTCCTCTGTCAATGGGATTTCCCAGGTAAGAATACTGGAGTGGGTTGCCATTTCCTTCTCCAGGGGATCTTCCCAACCCAGAGACTGAACCCACACGTCCTGCATCGGCAGATGGATTCTTTACAGCTGAGCCGTGAGGGAAGCCCAACAGTGTGATAAACACTGCCTGTTTCCAGTGGGACTGTACTTCCCAGCATCCATTATAGTTGTGTAGGGCTTTGTGATTTTGTTCAACAGAATAGGAACAAAAATAAGTAGTTTCCTTCTAGGCTTGGCCTTAAAAAATCAGAATCCCCCAGAAGATGGTGGAGCCAAGAAATAAACTGTTTCACATTGGAACATATGTGAGCCAGAAACAAGCTTTTACTGTTGTAAGCACTGAGCTTAGGTTTGTTTGTCATAGGGATTAACCTTTCCTAACTAATACTGATAAATAAAGCAGACCTTTTTCTCATTCTACAAACATCCCTTGACTTGGTCATGTGTTAACATTGGGATGGTGGGGAACTGGGGGTGAACAAGGCAACACTTCTGTTCTTGCATTCTTCTCTTGCTCTCTTCTCCATAGTCTCATGTAGGAGACAGGTAAATTGGAAATTAAAATAATGAAGACCTGTCCCCAGAGAAGACAATGAAAATGATCCCAGAGTGACTGTGATACTGAAATGTCTTCTCTAATAGCAGAGGTTATATTTAATTTTCTTAGGTGAGTGGATGGATGAATAGAAGAAACATTGCAAAAACATAGTCTAAAAAGACCTATCACAGTGGGACAGAAGGACAGGAAGGAGTCCAGGACAACTGAAGCCCCAGCCCTACCAATTGAAAGGATGACGGTAAAATCCAGAGAAATGGGAAAGCTGCTTAATGGGGGAGCTAGGTTGAGAGAAAAAATGATGAGCTTGCTTTGGAACACACTGAGTTTGAGGCAGGTGGCATGATAAGTTTAGAACCTGAAATCTGATGCTCAAGAAAAACCTCTGGCTGCAGATATAGATAAAGAAACCAATGGATAAAAGTTATATTAGTATCTCATATTAACTTACAAAAAAGGGCCCAAGTTTTCTTATGAAATGTGACTGTATGTTAAAAATACTCTTGAAATGATTTTCGTATTACTTTTCCTGGATATAAGTAAGACAAGTTTAGTCTATTTCCTCTTTTTTGAGAAAATGAAAAGTATACTAACAGTTTTCGTACTTCCACAATATACATTGCAAGCTCTGAACAACCATAACCTTTTTGTGTCTTAGTTTCTCATCTATAAAATGAAAACATCAATCCCTATGTGGCAGATTGCATTTTGAAAAATAGCTGTAGTAATAGTTCTGGTTCTATATCCTCTTCCAGAACCTTGCCACTCACCATCTGGAGTCTGTCTTCACTCGCCTTGAACCGGAGCAGGACTTTGTAACTACCTAGATGAAGAGAATGTGACATGCATGCCTTCCTAGGCTAGGTTGTAACAAGTGATATGACCTCTCCAGGCTCTCTGCCTCAAGGATTGTACCTAGCCACCATACTGTAAGGAAGACAGAAATAGCCCACTTAGTCCATGTGGAGAGGAACTAAGGCTCCCGGTCCAATACCAACAGCAACTGCCAGAAACGTGAGTGAATGATCCTTCAAATAATTCCAATCCAGAGCCTTGAATCTTCCAGCTGAAACCCTGAGATCGGCAGAGACAAGATAAACCCATGTGTCCTGTCCAACTTCTGGAACCACAGAATCCATGAGCATAATGAATGGTTACTTAGTACCACAAAATTTGGGGTAATCTGCTATGCAGTCATGATATCTATAAAACCTACTGAACAGAATTATTACATACGTGTTTACAGGAATCTTCTGCATTACTATGCATAATACATATATATATACATGTATGTATTATAATATATACACATTATACTTTATACATAAAGCATTCCTGCAAAATATGTAAGTTTGCTACAGATACTACAAAATTTTATTTTTATAAATATAGGATTTTATACTTATATAAATTTATATTTATTTTATATTTAGGCAAAAATTATATAAAATTTTATATATAATAAATATTTATATTAAATATATATTTATGCTTTTATATAGAGAGAGCAAACACTACAGGCAAAGCTGTTGACATAAAGGGTTTCATCCCAGAGGGAGAGTTCCTCAATCCTATCGAAGGCTGAGAATATTTCTTGCTTCTTCACTTATAAAATGAACATATGAATTTCCATTACTCATCTCCAGCCAAAAAAAAATGTGGGATAATCACAAAGCCTTTTTCAAAGTACTTAATGTGGATTTTACCAAAGGAAGCGTTAACAGCTTTAGAATCTTTCTTACTTGTGTGTGTTGGGACAAGCATTATTAAGTGAGAGAAAATTTGGGCTGAAACATTTTCTTTAAACAAAATTCATTCTTAGTCACTCTCCCCTTTTTAAAATTGCCTTTAGAGTCTTTTGAACAATTGAATTAGTCACTGTTCTAAATGTTTTATGCATATACACTCACTCAGTCCTTATAACAACACTTTCAGGTAGGTATTTTTATTAAATCTTTTGACAGATAAGAAAACTGAGGACAGTGGAATTATGTAATTTGGCCCAAGTCACAGACCTAGGAAGGGGAAGAACTGAAATTCACATTCTGGCAATCTGGCCCAAAAGTCTGAATCCTTATTCACTCACTATACTGCCATAGCAAGTATATGTAACTCCCCTTTCATATAAACTATGTCAAGAACACATAAAATTTTTTTTTTTTTTTTTACTTTTTTGCCTTGGTACAGGGATTTCTTATAAGCACCTCTGCATCTTCCAAAAGATTTAGCTCATCCCTTAGAGGAAGTTTTTCTCTCCTTAAGGAGTTGCTCCACATCACACTGATCATGGGCCAGGAAGCCAGCAGCAGCCCTGTGTCAGCCTGCTAAAGACAAAATCCTTTCTGTTTTTCAACCAAATCCCTCATATTTTGAGCTGAAAACAAGAACTGCCCTGCTGAGGTGCCAAGGGAAACATACTTACGTTATGAACTGTTTCTAACAAATGTTTTGGAGATTTTAAAGGGACAGCTTTCTAAATATCTGAGACATTTGCAAACAACCCCAGAAACAGGCCAGCTTTGCAGCCCAAGCATTGCTTCTGGTTGTATAATCTTCTTTCTGAAAACAGCTGTTGCAATGCCTGGTTATCTATTGTCCAATGATAACAACAGATGTTTTCTAGGGTTAAAGTAACCAAAATAATCTAGGTCTTTGGTTTTTAAATGTGCATTGTTAATATAATTTTGGCATTCTTTAACAGATTTCGAAGTGGAATCAAAGGTTTTGTTTATAGAGTTTATAGTCATTCCACAAAGTTCAAGATATTTGGCAGTGCTAGGGAAAACTTGAAAAGAGTAACAAAAGATTACCATGAGGAATTCAAAGCTGCCTTGTATGGTAACACCGATTCAAACCACCACATTGCTCAGCATTATAAACTTAGCTGTAGTTTTAAGGAATGATCAGTGTGTAGCTGCAGAGATTGCTTAGTATAACACGGTGGTTTGCCCATTAACAATGAATAACGGACTTTGGAAAATTTATAATTAATGTCTCAGTTTTGAAAACATTGAAGAAATGAGAGAGAAATAGAGAACTGTTCATTTTATTAGCTTCTTTGACTTCTTCAGCACTAGCAGCTCCGCCTTGCCTTGTAATTGTAAACTGCACACTTTTGCCAACCTGGAATGCACACTGTGTTCCTGCCCAGCCCCAGCTCACTCTGAATCTGAGCACTCTCAAACCCTGCTCTCCCAAGCTCTTGACTTGTTGGCAGTCAGTAAAAGGGGTTTCCTTATGAATCATAGTGCGTGGGGAGACTGAGTGGTATACCCCTCACTTGTGCCATAATCTGTATGGAATGCATTTGAAATAGAAGACAAATCTAGAGTTTAGTTCAACATCTGACTTCAAGAACACTATCAAAAAAAACTGGAGTGCAATATGGAAAAAGCACTGTGTCTCTACTGCTTTGGAAAAGTTTATTCCCATTAACATTGTCTCCAAAGGGACAGGAACTAAGTTGCATACTTTTGGGCTCTGAGCTCTGATTAGGAAGGAGTCCATTTCTTGACCCTTTTAGATGACCCAGATTTCCTCGTCAGTTAATGTGCTTTTATCCCACCCTTTGGTGTGCTGAAGTGGAAAGGCATGTGTTTGAGAAAACTGAGTTCCCATAAATAATAGTTTTCATCAGTCCTATTGAACAAATGTGAAGTCTGATGGCTCACATCATTAACTGCAAGAAGACTAAGAATATTGTAAGATAGGTATGTTTATACAAGTCAGAATAGATGTGGGAACACTTTCCCACCACTTGTCATCACCTGTTTATATTACATAAAGAAAATGGGTTTACTTATCAGCAATATGCATGTTATCTGGCAAAATGAATTGCAACTAGCTATCAAGTTCTAAATTTCATTTTAAAGAAACTAGATACACTGTAGGGCTTCCCTGGTGGCTCAGAGGTTAAAGCATCTGCCTCCAGTGTGGGAAACGCGGGTTCGATCCCTGGGTTGGAAAGATCCCCTGGAGAAGGAAATGGCAACCCACTCTAGTATTCTTGCCTGGAGAACTGTAAGAACCAAATCTTTTTTCTTCTTAGACTGCATTAATCACTCAAGTATCTTAAATGGAAAAAAAAACAAAAAAACAAAACAGTAAAAGTACCCTGAATACACATCAGAAGGATTGACACAGAATCTACAATACTTTGGCCACCAGATGTGATGAGCCGACTTAATGGAAAAGACCCTGATGCTAGGAAAGATTGAAGGCAGAAGGAGAAGAGGGAGGCAGAGGATGAAATGGTTGGGTAGCACTGCTGATTCAATGGATAAGAATTTGAACCAACTCCAGGAGATAGTGAGGGACAAGCAGGCCTGGCGTGAGGTAGTCCATGGAGTTGCAAAGAGTCAGACACAGCTTAGCAACTGAACAACAACAACAAAGCCATTTTGAATGAACAGAAAAATTGGAAAATATGTGGCTACAAGCTTAGAATTTGCCCTAAAAGCTTATATCAAGCTCGCATATTCTCTCAAACTATAGAGGATAAATCATGTTGACTACTAGGCAATAAAATGATTATACCTTCTTAGTTCATGAAGCTTTGATTAATGTTCAGAGAAATAAGTCAAGTCATTTTACTCATATTCCTTGCAACATGTATTTCCTGGTAAAGGTGAACGATGTGAAAAAAGAGGATAATAAGTAATCCTTTTTTGGATACTCATAATTTTGACTTGATGCAAAATTCCCTTCATATCAATCATCTGATACAGTCACTGGATATGGCTGATGTTAGCAGTCTCATAAGTATGTAGAAAATAACAACCGTGTGTCCACTCAATTATTCAACAATCAGCCTCTCAAGGCTTACCAAATTTTGTGATGTTTACAAGGTGTGAAAGAGGTCTATAACCTTAAGAAGCTCACCATGGGGTAAGAAGCAGACATGCCAACAAGTAATTAGTATACTGCATGTTAAACCATCAATAGACGGAACCATTCTTCTCATACATCTGGCTGTTCTTGAGTTGTACCTTTTACAATAAACTGGTGTTCTTGTAAATAAACTATGTTCCCAAGTTTTTTGAGCCTCCCTAGCAAATTAATTGACCCGAGGAGTAGGCTCTAGGGACCCCCAACTTACAGCCAGTGGTCAGATCCCAGGTAAAAACCTGGACTTGTGACTGGCATCTGAAGTAAAGGGGAAGCAGTTTTGTGGGTCTGGGCCCTTAACTTGTGGGATCTGATGCCATCTCCAGGTAGAGAGTATCATAATTAAGTTAAACTGTAGAATACTCAGTTGCTGTCACAAAATTGTCTGGTGTGGGAAAAGTACCACATATTTGGTGATCAGAAATGCCAGAAGTAAAGTAGTGCAGCGTGATTGCAAGGAAACACAGATCTGGCCACTGAAGTGTTCTCTGTGAGCAGGAAAAGGAACACACAGGAATGTGGTCTTTTTTTTTTCTTTCAGAAGAGAGATGGAGCAGTAAAGGGCAATTCATATAATGCCATTTGCAGCAACATGGCGGACATAGAGATTGTCAAACTGAATGAAGTCAGCCAAAGAAAGACAAATGTCATGATATTGCTTACATGTGAAATCTAAATTTTAAAAAGTGGTAAAAATGAACTTACCTACAAAACAAAAATAGACTTCCAGATGTAGAAAACAGACTTATGGCTACCAGGAGATAAGGGGGAGAGGGATAAATTGGGAGACTGATATTGACATATATATACTATTATACATATACAATAATAACTAACATATGACCTACTGTACAGCACAGGGAACTCTGTAATGGCATATATGGGAAAAGAATCTGGGAAAGAGTGAATATATGTATATGTATAACTGATTCACTTTGCTCTTCGCCTGAAATTAACACAATGTTGCAAATCAACTACACTCCAATAACTTTTCTTTAAAAAGACATTGTGCAGGAACAAGACATGAGTATGGGATGAAATGAGGTTATAGTAACTTTTGATTATAAAGAGAGGGAATATTGGTGGAGACACTGACAGACTTCGGGCTGGCAAAGAAGAAAGGCAAGGTGTGAGTCTTACTGCAAGGGTTGCAAAGCAATATGGCAAGATCTGGGAGTTGGTGATGAACTGGGAGGCCTGGTGTGCTGCAGTCCATGGGGTCGCAAAGAGTCAGACATGACTGAGTGACTGAACTGAACTGAAGGAATATGGACTACACAGCAGTGTTTTCCAAAAGGTGTTTTATGAACTATTAATTTCATAGACCACTTGTTTCTTGGGTTATTTATAGTAAACTGAAAGCTTCGTACTCAAGTAAGTTTGAGGAATGCTGGGTTTCTTTTCTGCAGAAGTTCTCAGAGTCTTCAGTATGCTAATCCATATGGCTATGCAAAAAAAGGGTAGAAATGATGATTTCCCATATTTATTTGACCAAAGAACCTTATTTTGCACAGGTTACTTTGAAGAACCAGTGTTCCACATAAGGTAATTAGGAAATGATACTAAAGAGTTGAGTGGAATTGAAAGTCTTAATTGTTAAAGGTCAGAGAGTTTTGTGGCCAAATCTGCATTTCAGAAATGCAACTTTGGCAAGATTAGGGAAAATGGATTGGAAATGAGACAGAGTTGGAAGATGAGTGAGGAAGCTAAGAGAAAAATCTAAGCAAAGACAATGAAAAAGAAGGGAAAAGTCTGAACTGGGGAAATTTTCAGAGCTGACAGCACCAAAGGACTAGTTGGACATGGAGAGTAAAGAAGTGAATGAGAAGGGAAAAATAAATAATAATTTAATCAAGTAGTCCAAGGTAACATCATCCATAGTGAGACAGATTGACACCATGTTCTTACTGATATAATATGTTAAGAAGGATACAGTATCACCTACATTATATTCCAAATAATATATAACCTGAAAATAATTTTCTTAAGTCTTTATTGAATTTGTTACTATATTGCTTCTGTTCTATGTTTTGTTTTTTAGCCACAGGGCATTTTAGCTCCCTGACCAGGGATCCAAAAGTCTTAACCACTGAACCTCAAAAATCTTAACCAGTGAACCTCTAGGCAAGTCCCTAAATGAAAGTGAAGTCACTCAGTCGTGTCCAACTCTTTGCGATCCCATGGACTGTAGCCTACCAGGCTCCTTCCTCCATGGGATTCTTCAGGCAAGAACACTGAGTGGGTTGCCATTTCCTTCTCCAGGGGATATTCCCAACCCAGGGATTGAACCGGGGTCTCCTGCACCGTGGGCAGACTCTTTAACCTAAGTCCCTAANCTTTGCGATCCCATGGACTGTAGCCTACCAGGCTCCTTCCTCCATGGGATTCTTCAGGCAAGAACACTGAGTGGGTTGCCATTTCCTTCTCCAGGGGATATTCCCAACCCAGGGATTGAACCGGGGTCTCCTGCACCGTGGGCAGACTCTTTAACCTAAGTCCCTAAAACTAATCTTAAAAAAATATCAGATAACCCAAGTTGATAGACATAAAATCAGTGGAATGATCTCTCTAAGAATATCAATATCACAAAAGACAAAGAAAAGCTGAAGAACCTTATCAGATCAAGGGAGACTAAAACCTGGGCCAGCAAAAAATATGCTATAAAAGACATTAAAAAGACAATTGGAGTGACTTGAGTAGGTCTTGCGGATCAGATAATAGCATTGTAGCAGTTAATCTTTGATTCTGAAAATGTTTACTGTGATTATTAGGAGAATATTCTTATTCTTAGAAAACAACAGTGAAATATTTGGAGTGGGGTACGTGAGGTCTGTAATTCACTCTCAAAAAGCACAGAAAAAGTTATATGAATATATGCATGTGTATAGATATACGGAGAGGGAGAGAGAGAAAGAATATGAAAAAATGTTAAAAAACTGGTGACCAATCTAGGTGAAGGGCATT
>SJYX01009916.1:0-10192 GCA_006410675.1 Oreotragus oreotragus
AAAAGACCTTTAGGTTGCACATTTTGAAATACATGTGTGTACGTGTGTGTGTATTCATGTGTGTGTTTAAAACTTGAAATGTGGTTTTGCCACTTGCAGTTGAAGTAGGATTACATATGCATGATAAAGTGTAATCTTGCTGACACTGTATAACCATTTATACCAGGTAGGATGGGTCACAACTCATATTTGAAAATTGACTTTCTGCCAGTGTACCTTTCGATTTAGCAAAACTCACATTAGCGCTATCTGAAACACTGAATAAGAAAGTAGACTCAGCTTTCTAGGTTCTAAAAATTGTGAGGTATATGTCTTGTCTTTCAAGTTAGCTTTTACAGGAAGTTAAAAAGTAAGAATGGGTGATGCTACTATTGTTATTATTAATAATAGCTGCAATTGATTGAGTGTTTCTTATATTTCACTGGGTTGGTTATCAGCTGACATCTGCAATACCTGTGGAAAATAAGTGTTACAAATTGCCATTTTTACAGTTGGACAGTGTGAGGCTCAGAGATAACTTGTGCAAGGTAGCAAAGCTAAAAAGAGATACAGCCAGAGCTTTAAACAGGAGGCCACCTGAATGTGAAATGCATGTTTAAAAATCAGCTTTATTGAGTGTAATTAACATGTAATGCAATGTAGTTAAACTTCACACAATAAAATTTGACATATGCATACACCAGTGAAACCATTACCACATTCGATAAAGAATGTGCCCATCACCTCCAGAACTTTGCTCATGATGCCTCTTTTAAAAAAAAAAATTGATTTCTGGTAGCATCTGGTCTTAGCTGAGGCACGCAGGATCTTTGTTGGGTTCTACGGGCTTAGTAGTTGCAACACATGGGCTTAATTGCTTTGTGGCATGTTGGATCTTTCCAGACCAGGGATCAAACCCATGCCCCCTGCAATGGCAGGCAGATTCTTAACCATTTGGCCCCCAGGGTAGTCCTTCACAACCCTTTTTAATGCTTTCTTCCAGCTCCACCCTGCCCTTCTCTACCCATAAGCCCCTTCCCGTGCAGCCAGTTAGCTACTTTCTAGCTCTGTAGATTATTTTGCATTTTCTAGCCTTTTGCATATATGGATCTACACAGTGTGTACTTTTAAAAACTGGCTTCTTTCTCTTGGTGTAACTGTTTTGAGAGTCACCCATGTCATTGCATGCATCAGAGGTTCAGTCCTTATGTTGCGGAATATTACTCCATTGTATGGGTTTTGTGCTGCAGTTTATTCATTCACAGTTAATGGCATTTGAGTTATTTGAAGCTTGGGGCTGTTACAAATAAAGAAGTTAAGAATATATATAGGCAAATTTTTATATGGACGTAGGCTCTCTACTTGTCTAGAGTAAAAACATAAAAGTAGAATGACTAGATCACATAGTTGTCACAAGTTTAAAGTTTTAAGAAACGGCCAAACTGTTTTCCAAATCTGTGCCAGTTTACATTCCTGCCTGCAGCGTATGAGAGCTCCACTTGCTCCATATCCTTGAGCCATTTGGTGTGGTCAGACTTTTATATTTTAACTGTCCTAATGGGTGAGCAGTGGTATCTCTCACCCATTATTGTGGTTTTAATTTGTTTTTCTATTAATATCTTATGATATAAAACCTTTTTTTCTTATGATTTGAAACCTTTTTCCTTACGCTCATTTGCCACCTGACTGTCTTCTTTGGTAGAACATCTATTCTACTTTTTTGCTTGGTTTTTAAAAATGTATTTATTTACTTGGCAGTGCCTGCTCTTAGTTGCAGCACGTGGGATCTACAGTCTTCTTGCAGCACGCAGGACCTTTAGTTGCAGCACGTGACATCTACAGTCTTCTTGCAGCACGCAGGACCTTTAGTGACAGCACGTGGGATCTGGTTCCTGACTAGGGATGGAACCTGGACCCCCTGCATCGGGAGTGCGGAGTCTTAGTCACTGGACCACCAGGAAGTCCCCCCTTTTTTCTGATTAGGGGCTCTAGGGTCTACAGCATTATCTTCTTCCTGATGTCTGTTGGTCCTGCGTGTACCTCATTGCCAATGTCAATCATGTATCTCTTCCATACCCAATTTACTCACATATGAAGTTTCATCATGCTTTTGTTTCCTGCTGTGCCTCTGGGTAGAAGGAAATTTTCCAATGTTGAACACTTATCCTCCATGGAAAATGGTCCCAAACTCCAGGACTGTCAGCACAGATTGAAAGTGATGGGCCTGGTGGTGGAGCACAGGGTTTCTGATCCAGGACACCCATCTACTGGTGGTGTCTGAAGGAACTGGGACCCAGGTCATGGTTCATTCCCACTATAAACATCCATTACTATAGACACAGGTTTCCCTGGTGGCTCAGATACTAAAAAATCTGCCTGCAATGCAGGAGACCTGGGTTCGATCCCTGGGTTGGGAAGATCCCTTGGAGGAGGGCATGGCAACCCACTTTAGTATTCTTGCCTGGAGAGTTCCCATGGACAGAAGAGCCTGGCAGGCTACAGTTCATGCGGTCGCACAGAGTCAGACATGACTGAGCTACTANCAATGCAGGAGACCTGGGTTCGATCCCTGGGTTGGGAAGATCCCTTGGAGGAGGGCATGGCAACCCACTTTAGTATTCTTGCCTGGAGAGTTCCCATGGACAGAAGAGCCTGGCAGGCTACAGTTCATGCGGTCGCACAGAGTCAGACATGACTGAGCTACTAAGCCCATACTGTAGACATATTTCTTTTCTTTTACTCATATCCTTCACCCCTTTGACTTACATAGTGTGGGAGAGGATTTTGTATTTTAAAGTAAAGAAAGCAATTTTTCTAAATTGATCAGCCCATGCAGAAAATGCTAATTCTCCTGAGAGCATCATTTCTATAAAGTGAAACTGCTTCACCAATGTAACAAGCCATGAGAACAAGAGGAGAGTCATTTCAGGCAAAGAAGTAGAGATGAATTAACTATAAACATTTAAAGATTCCTTTTTAAGGTAAACTTATTTGTGGATTATATAAGTGAAACTCCATACCTTTTCCTACTAGATTGGTTTCAGTTAGAACGAGTGGAACCAAGAAAGTGATAATCCGTGTGTGTGTGTGTGTGTGTGTATGTGTGTGTGTATGTTCAGTTGTATCCAACTCTTTGCAAGCCCCTGGGCTGTAACCCAATAGGCTCTTCTGCCCATAGGATTTCCCAGGCAAGAATACTGGGGTGGGTTGCCATTTCCTTCTCCAGGGGATCTTCCCAACCTAAGGATCGAACCCACCTCCCTTGCATCTCCTACATTGACTGGTAGATTTGTTACCACTGCACCACTTGGGAAGCCACCAATAGACCTATTTTTATTTGCAAAAAGAAAATTCCACCAAAGAAAGGCAGTATTGACATTTTAAAGAAGTGACTTTTGAAAGAATTGTTTTTTCATGAATATTTTAAGTTGTCTCCTGTTGTTGCACTGGAAGAATCTGGTTTAGGTCTGGCTTGACTATCACAGCGTGTCTGCAGATACCAACCAAACTTTTGCAAGATCTCTTTTAAATGACCACATTCAAAGAACTGTTGATTAATGGAAATCAGAAGAGACTTGTTTCCTCTTACAACAAGTGGCTCTTTTGAAAAATTTAGAAGTGTGTTCAGTTCTCAATGATTTGGTATTAAGGAGAGTTTACCTGTCATATGTTTTCAGACTCATCCAGTGGCATCTGATTTTAAAAAAAGTCCATCTTAAATTGGAATCAGAAAAAAAAGTATATTAACCAATGATTTTGAGAATCTGTGAACATACTGGATTCAGGTGTGGCTTGATCCAGGTGCTCAGATGATGAAGACAACTAGGCCCAGTGTCTCACTCCATCACCCCACATCCTGCCCCTCAGAGGCTCTATTCTTTGCCAGGCATACCTGCTACAACAAAGCCTCATTTACCTCCAAGTTCTGTCCAACAGGATAAAAAATGTAGGAACTCTTATACAAATCCCAGGACCTACATGGACTAGAGAAGCTTGGGTTACATGCCCATTCCCTGCCAGCTCCAGTGGAACTGGAGCTCCAGTGGAACAGCTTCAGTGTGCCCACTGGTGGATCTGGGTGAGGCCTTCCCACCTGGAGCTGGGAGTGGGGTGATCAAAGAGTGAGCTACTGTCAGAAGACAGAGGGTGGGGATCCCAGGCAGACAGTGTACAGCTAGGGTTCATTCCATCTGTGGACCCATTGGTTGTTTTCTTCAGGACTTTGTAACCCATTCCTGCTTAGGTAAAGTTTAGGGAAGGGACACTATTCTTAACAAGGAAAGAATATTGTTCTTAACAATTCAAAACAGTTTACTTTGTTACGTGATTCCTGTCTGTTTCCATGTGTCTTGGCAGTCATTTAAACAACAGGGGCTTTCCGCAAATGTCTAAACTACACATAAAGGTCTGACATGATCTCTTTATGGATCTTGAGATTTTGGTGCATGGAACTGAATTCAAGTTTTCACAGTCCATCTTAGCGATGACTTTCTGGCAAACTGAGCAGCATGTTTCTTCTACAAAGCTCCATGGAAATATGGATAGAAACCATGTTCAATTCAGTGCAAAGGGAACTCTTTGCATGGATGCTGCTTTCTTGTCATCCATAATTTTAATTGCATCAGAAAAACCTTCCTGATTCTTAATAAATCATTATCTGAATTAGCTTTTATTTTATGTTTTTCCTCACTAATGGTAAACTCATAAGAGCAAATTTTTTTTTCTGTTTTGCCTTCTTCAGGAGCCACAGCACCTAGATCTGTGTAGAGCACATAGCAGGCATTCAGCAAACACGAAGGCATGAATGGATGCCTCCTACAACCATTCTTTTACTCGTCACTAGAGGATGAGATGCCTGGATGGCATCACTGACTCGATGGACGTGAGTTGGTGATGGACAGGGAGGCCTGGCGTGCTGCGATTCATGGGGTTGCAAAGAGTTGGACACAACTGAGTAACTGAACTGAACTGAGGCATAAAGTGTCCTCTGAAAATGAAGTTGGTTAGAGTAACTATAGTAGCTGAATCCAGTCATAGTTATGTTGTTATAATGGATGGGCAATGTAATATAATGAAGTTAATTAACTCCCAAAGTGTGTACTTTATCCAAAAGACATATTACTGGCTTTAGGCAAGGAATGAGTCTGGCCTCCATGATAGATAAAGCTTACACTTCAAGACAGTAAGCATTGTCCTAGAGAGAGTGTTTAATATTGAATCACACAGTTATATCTGAGGACAGGCATGATTACACTATGTAGAAATGGAATAAAATTTGTTATCAATGCACTCTTGGAGTTCACAGTCTCATAGTCTACTTGGAAGAGGTATCTAAGCAGTCACCCTGTTCACAGACTTTTACCTTTGTGCCTGGAAGGGAGTTAGAGTTTCCATTGTTAGTTCCTCCTATCATTGCCGTCCTCCCACCAAGCCCTGAGAAAGAGAACTGATTCGGTGACTGTGCTTGTTAAAGCGAGCTTTGTTCTTGTTCTTGTTTAGTTGCTAAGTTGTGTCTGACTCTTTTGTGACTCCATGGACTGTAGCTTGCCAGGCTCCTTGTCCATGGCATTTCCCAGGCGAGAATACTGGAGTGGGTTGCCATTTCCTTCTCCAGGGGATCTTCCTGACATGGATCAAACCCATGTCTCCCGCGTCTCCTGCATTGCAGGTGGATTCTTTACCGCTGTGTCACCTGGGAAGCCCTAAAGTTGCGGGGGGGGAGGGTCTGCACCTCCCCATTCCAGAGAGAACCTGGAGATTGGATCTCTGAGTCTGTCTGTGGCAGGCTGGGCTCCTTGACAAATTAGATTCATTTGGTCAAATGTGTTGGCTTAAACTTTGCAGAAATGAACTTGGATGAACATCAAGAAAAGCTATAGGGCTGATAGTCTAGCACATTAGTGGACCTCAGAGTACAAGTTAGCTTTATTTATAGATATTGCTTTTATGGTGAACTAGCTAAAAAGATATCAGCAAAATGAAAAGAAACTGAATTTCAACACTGAGAATATTGCTTGCAGTCATTACTATGTGAATCTAAATGGTTCAAAATTTTTCATTCCATTCTGACATTTTTAACAAACATGTATGAGCAATTTCCAAGTTCTAGGCATTGAGGATATAAATTTGAATTAGATAAACCTGTTTTGGGCTTCCCTGGTGGCTCAGATGATAAAGAATCCGCCTGCAGTGTGGGAGACCTGCATTTGATCCCTGGGTTGGGAAGATCCCCTGGAGGAGTGCATGGCAACCCACTCCAGTGTTCTTGCCTGGAGAATCCCCATGGACAGAAGAACCTGGCAGGCTACAGTCCATGGGGTCACAAAGAGTTGGACACAACTGAGTGACTAAGCACAGCACAGCACAAGCCTGTTTTGGTTTCGGAAAAACAGTCTCGAAAGGAGAAACATGGAGTAGGAAATGGCAACCCACTCCAGTATTCTTGCCTGGAAAATTCCATGGACAGAGGAGCCTGGAGGGCTACAGTCCATGGGTTACAAGTTGCACATGACTGAGTGCCTTTCACTTTCAAAAGAAAGCAAGAGAAAGAAAAAAAAATATCACCAGCTAGCAGTCACATATTTGGTTCTGAAGGNCTCCAGTATTCTTGCCTGGAAAATTCCATGGACAGAGGAGCCTGGAGGGCTACAGTCCATGGGTTACAAGTTGCACATGACTGAGTGCCTTTCACTTTCAAAAGAAAGCAAGAGAAAGAAAAAAAAATATCACCAGCTAGCAGTCACATATTTGGTTCTGAAGGACAACTGTTATTTGATGCTGTTTTGATTTCTGGAGAAGATCAGACTATTTAGTACTCATGGATAGGTGTTTTCCTTTCCTTTAGTATTAAAGGACAAAGTTGAAAGAGTATTCTATAATCTGTGAAAGTTAAAGAACATACCAAATGCATATCTGATCCCACAAGGATTGATTTATTAGTACTTGCATGGCCTTATGAAAAGTGCCTGGTGTGCCAGGTCCCTTGGGGGCGCATTCAGTCTCACAGAAAAGAGCAGCATTTCAGGGTCAGGAACCATGGTTTCACGGGGAGAAGTTCTATAACTGACATCAAAAATATTCTGGAGAACAATTATGTTCAAAATTTAAAAATAAATGGGAAATGTGTGTCTTAAAAAGACACAAAACCAAAGTCTCCACTCCTTGCAGACTGCTGATTAGAAGCTTCAGGGATTTTCACAATATAAATCTTTGTTTTGTGTACTATTTATTCAAACAGAAATTAATTCAACGATGTGCAATAAAGGTTTTCTCAAAGCAAAAAAGAAAGAAAAAGAAACAGATCTGCACACAATTAGTTTTAGAATCTATGATAAGTAGTATGATAGAAGTCTGTGCAAAATACCATAGCAGGTGGCAAGAAATTCTTCTTGGAGTGGTGTATGTGTGTATATGTGTGTGTGGTGTTTATACTCTGCCTATAGCTTTTTATCTCTAATAATAATGGAAGCAATAAGTCCACAACTAACATTTGTTGATTGCTTTTTATGACAGGCACTGTTCTGATTATACCTATTATCTCCTTTAATCCTTGTAGTAGATTCTATGCAGAAAGTATCTGGATCGTCCTCATTTTGCAAAAGAGGAAACTGAGGTTCATGGAGGATTGGTAACTTGTTCAGGTTCGTGTGGCGGAGTCTGTCTGCATCTAGGTAACTCTTGTTACCTGAGGCCTCATAGCACTGAAGAGGGCTGGACCCCTTGCTTCCGTGCTAGTTGGCAGGACTTTTTTGAAAGTGCTCTCTGTAGACCCTAAGTGGATGTTTCCTTCCGATTCGGGTTACTCTCTTTCTGTTTGGAATCCATCATGTGTGTGTGCTTTACTACTGTCATGGTTCATTTTATACGTCAGTTTGACAGGTTATGGTGCACCCAGTAGCCTCATTAAACATGGTTTCTGAGTGTTTCTGTGAGGTTGCTTCTAAATGAGGTGACTCTTTGACCCAGTAAACTCAAAGTAATATCTTGCTGTCCCCAGTGTGTATGGGCATCGTCCCATCCATTGAGGACCTGAATAGAACCAAGGGTGGAAAATGAAGAAATTTGCCTCTTTTTTCTCGACTACTCCGTAAGCTGGAACATCTTGGCCTGATCTTCTCCTTCCCTTGGACTGAAGTTTACACCATCATCTTCCCTGGTTCTCAGGCCTTCGCACTTTGTCTGAATTATACCACTGGCCTTCCAGTGTTCCTGCTTGAGAAAAGCGGATCATCCATAATTGCATGAGCCAGTTCCTCATGATAAACCTCCTTTTATATGTGTGTGTGTGTATATATTTACATCCCATTGGTTCTTTTTATCTAATGAATCCTGAGGAACATAGCTTCTATCATAGGAAAATCTTACTACATATATGTATGTAATGAAGTGACATTTGCTGGTTTCCTTTAGAAGGCTTCCTTGTGGTCCCAGCTGTGGTTCTCACTGAGTTCTTAGTATGTCTCCAGCACTGAGTCTAATATGTTGTGTTTGGATGTGCCTACTACTGCTGATAGAAAGTTCTGCCTGGAAGTCTTGGGGATCTGGATTTTGTTTGAGCTCCTCCCGCAACTGTTTTGGAGAAGGAAATGGCAACCCACTCCAGTATTCTTTCCTGGAGAATTCCATGGACAGAGGAGCCTGGTGGGCTACAGTCCATGGGGTCACAGAGTCAGACACGACTGAGTGACTAAGTCACTACCACCTTGTTTGACTTTTGGCTAGTCACATAACTTCACTGGACCTCAGTTTCCACATCTGCAAAATGGGCATAAGGATGCATTTTTTTTTTTTTTTTCCCCTCTCTCTCTTTCACCTAGGGGCCGTGGGCAGGGCATTTATTCTTGAGTGTTGCTTCAGTCAGCTAGTTTGTGATGATGATCTCATATGTGGGGGACACCACGTGTGCTATGTGAGTAAAGGCCAATCCAGACAGGAGCCATCCCCATGAAGCTCACAGCCTCACTGGGGACATGTGATATACATAATTGAGGTTGAGAACAATTATCACTAGACACATAGTTATTATACAAATAATTATACTTTATTAATTATGTAGAAGTTGTATACATGTAATAATAATATTGCAACAGGTAGCTATCATTTACTGACAACACTTAGCTATGTATCAGGAAAACATACTTTTATTTAGGCATTAGGATCAACTTCTGATGTGAGGTTTCTTGCTTACTTGTTAAAATCACTTAAAAATTTGAAACAGTACACATGCATGATATAAAATTAATACATACGAAAGTGCATTAAATGAAAAGTCAGTCTCTTTTTCACTGTAGATTTCTCAGTCCTACTCTCCAAAGAAAACTCTTTGTAAACTTTTTTTGTATCCTTCAAAATTTTTTACTCAGGTACTGGCAGTACAGTCATATCCATTCTTTCACACAGATGCGATGTGTTATGTACAATTCTACATTTTCTTTTTATACTTTGTTCACTTTCTTTCTATCTCTGCCACTGTCTCTGTCTCCCTCTCTGTCTGCCTCACTACACACACACACACACGCACACACACACACATGTGCACACACACGCACACACACACACACGGCGGTGGGGGGGAGGTGGAGAGATCAAGCTCCACCTCATTACTTTTGGTAGTGATTAGTACTCTTTCTTGGGGACTCAGTAGGTAAAAAAAATCATATCATGTGAAGTGTTCTGTAAATGTAAAAATATAAAAAAACATAACCCCTAAGAACAGCCTGAGTCCTGGAGCTCAAGCTCAGTGACCCCTGAAAGGACTCTCCTTCCAGGGCAGCTTACCTAGGGAGGCTGGAGCGTGGCTCTGTGGGCAAGTGGCTGGGTGTAGAGACAGCGTCACCGGGCTGTGTATGTCCAGGGCTTGTCTCGGGCACGGGGTCTGCAGTGAAAGCCCTGATTCCCAGCCCTCTGGCTGGTGTCTACACTGGTGAGAGCGTGGGACAGTACAGCTGACGACAGGGAACTGAAAGGCAAGGGCTGCCGTCTTGGGCCCCAGGCCTCCCAGACCACTTCCTGCCCTCCACCCCTTTTTTTCCTTTTCTACATTTCCACTCTTCCCACCCCACCTGGGCTCTCTTCCCTGGAGAAATCCTACTCTTCCTTCAAAACCTTCCCCTGTTCCCTCACAACTCCTTCTTAACGCACTGGGAGTATAGCAGTGTAAGAACCAAATTGTTTCAGGCTCTCACTGCGTTCCAGACACTAAGTTTTTTTTTTT
>SJYX01009917.1:0-12632 GCA_006410675.1 Oreotragus oreotragus
TGAGATAAGAGGCCCCAGACTTTTAACAGACCTTCAAAAGTGAGAGCAACACGATGAGATCACGGTCCCCGAAAACCGGGGTTTCTGCTTGTGCAGAGGGGCGAAAGCAGCCAAGATTCGAACTTCTCAACCACATACGGTTGCATTACACTTTAGATCTCTGGAAAGGCAGGGCTTTTCCTATAAGAAAGTGACAACGATCCAGTCAGCCACTTTTAAAACATCCCTTTTCTGGGCTATTAAGCCCGCGCCGTCAGGTTTGCAGAGCAGCTGAAACCTTGAGTCACCCAACAGGCATTTAGTTTCATCCTTTTTCTTGGTTTGCTCGAGTTTCACAGCTTGTCTGGAACTTTTTATTTAAATACAAAGCCCTGTCTTAACTTCCTGGAAATCAAACGATTCTTCCATGAAATTAAAGTACAGCCACTTCATTTCGATACGGGGTACTCTGGCAGGAAATGTTTGGGAGGGCCTGCTAGAATTAGCAAATTCATTAGAGACCACATTTTTAACTGTTGGGCTGTTTTATTTGACTTGGTGTGGATTACTGTGATAATCAAACGAATCCTTGTGATGCTATCTTTCCTTCCCATCGCACCACTTAGTGCATCCATGTAACTGCTCTAGGGTTACAGGAGTTGTAGGTATATTGTTACCCGGAGGATCAGACGGAGGCAGAGAGTGCCCATGCCCAAATCCATAGGCTGTGGCTTCGCTAACCCACCAAGTCGGCTGGTTTTAACAGACAAACATATTATGTCTGTAAGGAAAATGTGTGAGCTCTAATAGCCAGTTCTGGAGACCATACGGTTATATCGGCCCTTTATGAAACTATTATCTATTGCTCTGTAGCCTGAGCAGACCACACCCCTATTCAGTTACAACAGACTTCCCTTTTTTTCACTCTCTAGTGGTATATTTATACACTCCTAAACCCACCAGCCAATTCCTCCAAATTTAACAGACCAAAGTTAAATCATTTTGTTAGTCTTTTTCATATATCCCATGTAAACATCCACAACATAATATGCTTTCTCAAATTTATTAAGCTACATGAGAACAGACAGATAACCTCTCCTGACTATGATTTTAATGCTTACTCCTTTAAAAAAAATACATAATTGCTATCAGAGTTTATAGTCTTGGTGAGTGGACAATGCATGCTATATGAACATGAAAAGAAATAATACAAAAAATATATAAACTAGTATAATGTGCTTAAAGTTATTGGTGTTTAAAAGAGCAAACATCTAAAGTTAACTTTTATATTGTTTTCATACATGTATGCTTTGTTTACTTCTCTCTATTAATTTAATTTTATGCTTTATTTAAATCTAGGTTATTTTAATTGTTTTATCTTCTCAATGACTGTATTACAAAATATTCATGAGAATGATTACACTTTAAATGGCATCCATGATATCAAAATTTGACTATTACTTGAAGATTGTATTATCAGTATTTTCCAGGAGCAATGTTGGGTTTGCTCTGGATCAACCACTTTTTTAGATACTTTTACCAGTTATTTCTAATAGCTTACTCCTTCCAGGGTCAGTTTATGGTCATAGAACAATAAGAGAACACTAGGCCCAACACAGGTTTCTAGTTCAGCAGGATGCTATGGTAAGTAACAGGCACTGGATTTAAATATCAATAGACCTGGGTTCAGATCCTTGCTCTGCTACTTACTAGCTCTATAATCTCAGACAAGTTTTTTTTTTTTTAAACTGCTTTGTGCTTCAAATCTTTCAGCTATAAAATGGAAGTTATCACTAAGTGGTTGTAAAGATTAAACTTTTTTTTCGAAGATTTAAGATTATGCTGACCTCTTTAAACTTATGACTTAGAAAAACTCAAGTGCAATTAGCCTGGAGCTTTTCTTCATATTTTAATTTTATATGAAGGCAATGGTTGCAAATTAAGCTTTTTTAAAAAATTTTATCCTCAAACAGTACTATTCCTCATTCAGTCTAGTGATGGTTGCTTCATTTACTCCCAAGTATATCAGGGGCCATGTCACAAGGAAGGATATTAAGACCTCCACTTACAGGCACATTTCTCATATTTACTTTCTGTGATACAAAGGGAGGAACATAAAAAGGAGAAAAACTTTCAAGTAAACCCTACAACTTCCAGCTCTAGCCCTGCAACTTTAATGTTCACTTATTTATGATATTAGACCCTCTCCTTCAATGTGAATCATCAGTTACAAACTGGCATATATTTTACTTTAGGGTTGAGGGTTTTATCCTAACTTACAGAGCTACCTAATTTAAAAAGCTTGATCACTCTCTCCATGCCCAATTTAGGCAACTGAATTTCATATCTTCATTAATGTAATTTATGCCCTTCCTGGAGCCAGCATCTAAGATAGGTGAAGTGCCTCTCTTCTGGGATCCCATAATATTCTGTACATTAACTGCTATGCTCACAATTGTAATTATCCAGTTATGTGTCTGTTTGTCCCACTGTACAGCACCCCTTATAGGCAGGAATTTTATTTTTGCATTCCAAGCACCTAGCAGGGTGCCTGACACATAGCAGGCACTAAATAACATCTACTGAAGAAATGAATTAATAGCTGAAAGATTACTTACTGCAAATTATTGTTTTAATCTTCCTCTTCCATCTTTGGAGATAAACATTGGGATATTTCTAAATCAGAAGGCAGGAAAATAGAATAATCAGTAATAAGCACATGTTAGGATACTAATATTGAGGATAGATGTCAATGGCACCTCATTCTTATAACTTAAAAAAAGGAAGATGGAGTTGGGGGCTTGAGGGAATTGCAAATATAGACAGACACATATATTTGTACTATTTACCAGCTCCCAACTAGGCCAAGGTTATTCCTAGTTGGATACAATGAACTATGGCAAGCCAAATAAGAATTTATCACAGAAAACTGCAAGAATGTCTGCCCAAAGGTTGCTTCCAATGGGCATTTGAAACTTAACTCTAATATAAAAAAAAAAAGACGGGGGCCCTGGGTGTTTGGCTGCAGGATATTGATTCCTCCCCATACAATGAATCCTAAAGTCAAGCTATATGAATTCTCTTGTTGTCTGTCCTTCTCAAAAAGGGCCAGTTTCTGAAAAGGAGGAGAAACAGTAAACCAAAATGTCTGAGGAGGTCAACCATACTAAGGATCCTGTACACTTAAAACCTTTTTTTTCTGGATGCTGACAATACAGAGGAGGAATTCAGGAAGAGAAAACAGCACAGAGTGTGAACTAGGACACTGAGTCCTACCACGTGTGGCCTCTGGTAGCCATTAGGGTGTGTGCTTGTTTCCCCAACTCTTGCTTAGGGGCTGTGATGCCTTATCTCACTCATGAGGATGTTATAGGATTAAACAGATGGGCCAAAGAAAGACCCAAGGAAGGCAGAGGAGTGGTGTTACTGTATCTGTCGGTGAGCACAGAAGGGAAACTGGCTGCTTGGTACCTCTGCCTCGGCCGGAGTTGTCTGTCCCAATGTGGCTTGCAGGTGGGGAAATTAGTGGTTTCAGCTGTGGGCAGATAGGTGGCTACGCAAAAAAAGAGAAAAAACCAACAATAACAAAACAAAACAAAACGGTATGTAAGCAAAATTTTGTATGTTAGGAGGGCATGCTGGGCAGTTTGCAGGATCCTAGTTCCCCAAACAGGACTGAACCCAGGCCCTCAGCAATGAAAGCAATGGAGTCCTAACCACTGGGCTGCCAGGGAAGTCCTGGACACAGATTTATACCAACAATATCTCTAGAATTGGAATATTTCACTGGTAAATAAGGAAGAAAAATTACACCTTTTTAAAGATAAAGATAAGGGAGGCCTGGCGTGCTGTGATTCATGGGGTCGCAAAGAGTCGGACACGACTGAGCAACTGAACTGAGCTGAACTGAAAGATAAGGTGCCTCTTTTCTGGTTAGCCAAAGAATGGTATACATGAAGAGGGGAAACTCATTAGTAAGTTTTTATAAAATGGTGATCTAAATTCAGAAAAGATCACTCCTTTAGGTTTTGATCTCAAGAACCATGTCAACATGCCAAATTCAGCTGCCCTATTAGAAGTGCCGTAAACCTTGAGAACAAATGTTTTTGCACACCTGCTAGGTAGGATGGCTTATAATAAAAAAGACAGACATGGCAAGTGTGAGTGAAAATGTGGAGAAATTGGGACCATCATATACTGCTGGTGGGAATGTAAAACAGTACAGCTGCTTTGCAAAACAGTCTGACAGTTCCTCCCAATAATATACCTAGAGTTACCATATGACCCAGCAATTCCACTCCTAGGTATGTACCCAAGAGAAACAAAAACGTCCACACAAAAACCCGCACATGATTGTTCATAGCAGCATTATTTGTAATAACCAAAAAACAGTCCAAAGGTTCATCAACTGATGAGAGGATAAATACAACGTAGTATATCTTTATGATTGAATATCATTCATTGATAGAATACTGACAAACGTCACAACATGGATGAACCTGGAAAACATTATGCTAAGTGAAAGAAACCACATACATAAAACCCCACCTATTGTACAATTCCATTTATATAAAATGTCTAGAAAACTTATAAAGACAGGAAATAGATTAAGGGTAACCAGGTGTGGGGGCCTGTGGGGAAGCGGGGTGACAGCTAATAGGTTTTCTTTTGAGAAGATGAAAATGTTTATTATAATAATGGTTGTGCCACTCTGATGATACCAAAAGTCATAAAACTGTATCTATGTGAATTCTGTCTGGAGAAAGCAGTTTTTTAAAAACAGAATTAATGTTTTATGAAACAAACCCAGAAAGAGACGACAGATCACTATCCACTTGTCAAGCCTGTCCAGTACTTGCCTGCTCTTCCTCTTCATTCAGTGGAAATTTCTTCTTTAGTGGAATTATATATTCTGCGCCTAAAGTGTATTTTTGCTACAAAATAATTTCAAGAGCATTCTTCTGGGGTACCTTGGGAGGTTTTCCTTGAGCTCTTGGGATGACTGTACTGTCAGCTAAGCCACAAAGCATCAGGTCAGACTGTGCAAACTGGCAGGCCTCTCTGGCTTCTATGACACGCAGAGGCTCCATTTGGTCAGCACTGTGTTTTTAAAAAGGTGGATTTTTTTTCATATTAAAAAAAAATCCATATTTTGAACAATCTGAGATCTGATCAGCTTGGCTCCACATGTAGGCAGGTGACGATCCTGTGGTCGACCCCCTTGAAGGAGGTGGGTGTTCTGTCGTCTGCCACAGCCCCACAGTTCCAAAGCACCTGACCTGCCTTCTCACCTGGCTGGCCCCTGTGGACACCTGGGTTGGCAAGTCCTGAGCTGGGTCCTTAGGATTGCAGGACTACAACCTGTGATTCTAACCAACAATAACAAAACAAAACAAAACGGTATGTAAGCAAAATTTTGTATGTTAGGAGGGCATGCTGGACAGTTTGCAGGATCCTAGTTCCCCAAACAGGACTGAACCCAGGCCCTCAGCAATGAAAGCAATGGAGTCCTAACCACTGGGCTGCCAGGGAAGTCCTGGACACAGATTTATACCAACAATATCTCTAGAATTGGAATATTTCACTGGTAAATAAGGAAGAAAAATTACACCTTTTTAAAGATAAAGATAAGGGAGGCCTGGCGTGCTGTGATTCATGGGGTCGCAAAGAGTCGGACACGACTGAGCAACTGAACTGAGCTGAACTGAAAGATAAGGTGCCTCTTTTCTGGTTAGCCAAAGAATGGTATACATGAAGAGGGGAAACTCATTAGTAAGTTTTTATAAAATGGTGATCTAAATTCAGAAAAGATCACTCCTTTAGGTTTTGATCTCAAGAACCATGTCAACATGCCAAATTCAGCTGCCCTATTAGAAGTGCCGTAAACCTTGAGAACAAATGTTTTTGCACACCTGCTAGGTAGGATGGCTTATAATAAAAAAGACAGACATGGCAAGTGTGAGTGAAAATGTGGAGAAATTGGGACCATCATATACTGCTGGTGGGAATGTAAAACAGTACAGCTGCTTTGCAAAACAGTCTGACAGTTCCTCCCAATAATATACCTAGAGTTACCATATGACCCAGCAATTCCACTCCTAGGTATGTACCCAAGAGAAACAAAAACGTCCACACAAAAACCCGCACATGATTGTTCATAGCAGCATTATTTGTAATAACCAAAAAACAGTCCAAAGGTTCATCAACTGATGAGAGGATAAATACAACGTAGTATATCTTTATGATTGAATATCATTCATTGATAGAATACTGACAAACGTCACAACATGGATGAACCTGGAAAACATTATGCTAAGTGAAAGAAACCACATACATAAAACCCCACCTATTGTACAATTCCATTTATATAAAATGTCTAGAAAACTTATAAAGACAGGAAATAGATTAAGGGTAACCAGGTGTGGGGGCCTGTGGGGAAGCGGGGTGACGGCTAATAGGTTTTCTTTTGAGAAGATGAAAATGTTTATTATAATAATGGTTGTGCCACTCTGATGATACCAAAAGTCATAAAACTGTATCTATGTGAATTCTGTCTGGAGAAAGCAGTTTTTTAAAAACAGAATTAATGTTTTATGAAACAAACCCAGAAAGAGACGACAGATCACTATCCACTTGTCAAGCCTATCCAGTACTTGCCTGCTCTTCCTCTTCATTCAGTGGAAATTTCTTCTTTAGTGGAATTATATATTCTGCGCCTAAAGTGTATTTTTGCTACAAAATAATTTCAAGAGCATTCTTCTGGGGTACCTTGGGAGGTTTTCCTTGAGCTCTTGGGATGACTGTACTGTCAGCTAAGCCACAAAGCATCAGGTCAGACTGTGCAAACTGGCAGGCCTCTCTGGCTTCTATGACACGCAGAGGCTCCATTTGGTCAGCACTGTGTTTTTAAAAAGGTGGATTTTTTTTCATATTAAAAAAAAATCCATATTTTGAACAATCTGAGATCTGATCAGCTTGGCTCCACATGTAGGCAGGTGACGATCCTGTGGTCGACCCCCTTGAAGGAGGTGGGTGTTCTGTCGTCTGCCACAGCCCCACAGTTCCAAAGCACCTGACCTGCCTTCTCACCTGGCTGGCCCCTGTGGACACCTGGGTTGGCAAGTCCTGAGCTGGGTCCTTAGGATTGCAGGACTACAACCTGTGATTCTGTGATGTTCTTTGCTCAGAGGTTCTTTTCCTGAGAAACACTATCATCACACAGAACAGAGTGGGAAACGGAGCCAGAGAGGTCCCTCAGGCGAGGAGCAGAACCATGTTTGGCGCTATCACAAGTAGCAGGTACTCCTCATGAGAAACAGAGAGTCTAGTTGGCTATTTGTCAGAGGCTGTCCTACAGCCCAGATGAAAGACTAGAAATTGAGCTTTATATACTGTATCTCTCCTGTGTGTGGGGCTATACAGAGATGATTTCATTTCATCCGCACAGGATGAAAATAATTGTACAAATAATTCTAAGGAGGCTTAGAGAGATCCCTTCAGTTGTCCAAGGTCACACAGCTAGTGAGAAAATAACAATATTGACCCAGTCCTGACTCCAAAGCTGAAGTTTTCCCCACTAAGCCTCATGGCCTTTCAGCTACTCGCCCAGCTAATAAAAATTTAAAGACAATCACATTTTCCCACCTAAATATACCCCATATCCTCATGGGGATTTGTTGTGAGTTTACAGGCTTGACTCTCAAGGTTTTTGAATAGGGCCCATACATTCTGAATATATAAATCTTGAAAAAGATTTCATGAAACAATACCTACCATTGTGATGGAGTCTGACTTCTTTTCCCTTAAAATCCTAAATTTACTTTGCAACCCACAAATAGGCCCTACAGTTTGCAGAATACCGCAGTAAAGGTGGGAGTCAAGAAGTCCGTCTTCCATCAAGGGTAACAACAGCTCTAAGAGGCAAGCGTGGATGCTGCCTACGGATGGGATGGGACTGAAGGGGAGAAACACCAGGGCAGCTGCTGCATCCAGAGACCCCTGCACAGCCAAGGAGGGGCTGAGAAAGATCGGAGACAAGAAGGAAAAGTGCCTTGCGCTCCCTGGAAGGTCAAGACAAAAGCAGGTGTTCCAGGCCTTCGGGAGAAGCAAAGAAGATGCCTGAACATCCCCAAGGCCTAGGAGAGAAATCCTAGCAGAGCCGACAAATATGGGGTTCATCACCTTGGGTCTGTCTTTGTCAGAGGCCAAGCAGAGTCTTCGAGCAGAAGATAGCTTTACCTCCCCACAGGACGGCTTTTTTGTTGAAAAAACAAAAAACAAAAAACAAAACAACACAGCACCCAAAATGGCTTGTGGGGCTAAATAGAAGGTGACCACCAATCCATACCTGTTGTTCATGAAGGTGTTAAAAAAAAAAATCAACAACAGAAAACCTGTGTACTTTTTTCCCCCAGAGGTTGCTGTTGATCCTTGTTCTAAGGCTTCCTTTTGATTTCCAAGAACAGAAATAAGCAAGTAGAAAGGAGATAGCATGATTTAATATATTCTAACATATGTACTACCAGCAAATTGACAGTCACATTCTGAAACAGAACTCTGCCTGAGAAACATTCATGGCATTTGACCAGTGATTTTGCTTCCAAAAAGTACTCAGAAAGTCATCAGAAACAAGTAAAAACCATGAAAATTTGAATAAGAATATTAACTGCAGAATTATCCATAATGTGTCAACAACCTAGGTGTTCAATGAGTGGCTTGGCTTGGTAAACTGTGGGCCATCCTCATGACAGATTATTATTAGGCTACAATCTTATGTAACAGGAGGGAAAGGGGCAGGGCACAACTTTTGAAAGAATAACATAGCCCAAGGACACAACACAAACCACATAATCCAATTAGATCAAATGGGACCAAGATGGCAGACAAGACTAGGCCTTAATCCTCAATCAGCAAGTGAAATGACACACCCAGAGGCGCCATGACAGTTCCAAGTAGGGGTGAAAGTGAAGTCGTGTCTGACTCTTTGCGACCCTGTGAAACTGTAGCCCACCAGGCTCCTCCGTCCATGGGATTCTCCGGGCAAGAATACTGGAATGGGTTGCCATTTCCTTCTCCAGGGGATCTTCCCGACCCAGGGGTTGAACTCAGGTCTCCCACATTGCAGGCAGACGCTTTAACCTCTGAGCCACCAGGGAAGCCCATGACAGTTCCAAGGCACTGTCAAAAGACCAAGGAGTGGGCAGTAGCCCAAATCCTGAAAATCTCCATCCCTTCCCCAAAATACCTGATTGGAATAATCCTCCCACTCATTAGCATATGAAATTACTGAACCTATACAAAACTAACTGGGCCACATTTTGGGGCCACACTTGCCCCTCTGCGATGGCCCACCCTGTCTGTGGAGTGTGCTTCTCTCCAAATCTGAACAAATCCACATCTTACCTATCACTTTGTTTCTTGATGAATTCTTTCTGGGATGAGACATCAAGAATCTGAGCTTCATTGGGTTCTGAAACCAGGTACCAGAGGGTTTTGGCTGGGTTCAAGTCCCAAGCAGGGTTGATTCTAGTTGGTTGATGCGGTTGTGTCCTTGGGCTGTGTTATTCTTTCAAAAGTTGTGCCCTGTTACACCTCCACTGCAAGGGGCACAGGTTCAATTCCTGGTCGGGGTTCCACATGCCACGTAGTGCACCCCCCACCCCCCAAAACAATTAGAAACAAAAAACCTCTCATTTCTTAAGAGAAGAAATGTGCTAAAGAAGACTCAAAGATTGAGATCATTTAAAAAGAGTTAGGCCTCATTACTCTAGAAATTCTTCCCCCAAGACAAATATACAATCTATAATATATAAAAATCATGTACATTCATCATAGCTCTAAAGTTAAGCTGTCTTGGCAGGGGGTGGGTAGGAGGGAGGCTAGAGGGAGGGGATGTATGCATGCATATGGCTGACTCACATTGTTGCATACCAGCATTGTAAAGCAATTACACTGTAACTAAAAAAATAAATAAAAGTTAAGGTGTCTCCTCTGTCGTCTAAATCTGACCAGCCTGTTAACGCAGATCAGAATCAGGTATCTGCTAGAAGGAAAACTATCCGTGTTTACATGGAAAAGCTTTTGCCTCACCACCCATGTGGTTTCTTTAGTGACTATTCGTTTGTTTCCCATAATTCAGTCCTGAGTCATCTTCTCTTTGCTTCTCTGCTCTCTTAGAGACCCCAGGGACCAACTCCACCTGGAGTTTTAACCTCCATTTCTATGTAAATGACCCCAAGTTTCCCTTTCAGCCTTTGGTTCTGTCCAGGATCGCACGGGGTCCCAGTGTCTCAAGCCTATAGGTCTGTTCCCAAAGCTACACTCCGTTCTCATTTCTCTATTTGCCAACTTCCTACACCAGCTCCAGTTCTAAGAGTCTCAACCCTCCCTTCTGCTTCCCTCACATCAAATTCTGTGACATTCATGTCACTGTACTTTTAAATCATCCCCCATCCCCCCCCCCTTTTTTTTTTCATTTCTATCGCCCCCAACTGTAGTTCTGGCCTTTATTATTTTATGGATAAGCATGGAGGCTTTGGAACCAGACACTCCAAAGGTTAAAATCCTGGCCTTGGCACTAACCAACTGTGTTACTTTGGGCACAGTGAATTAACCTCTCTGAGCTTCAGTTGCTTTGGTAAAATGATAATGCCCCTTTCAAAGGGAAGTTGTGAGTTTAAATTAGCTCATATACATAAAGAGCTGAGCCTAGTATGCAAATTTCTTAGAATTCTGTAAATGAGCACCAGATGTTGGCTGTTTATTTTAGATTATTTCAAAAACTGGTATTTTTAATATTTTCCTAACGCATAAAACTCCACTGCTTAAAAACTTTCCATTTAATTACATTTTCTTCCCAATTAACTGCCAAATCCTCACTGGGCCTTCAAGGCCTTCCGGAAGCAGGCAAAACTTGTCCCCTTCTCTCTCTCCCACGGCTCTCCTAATTTCCAATCAAATTGGACCCTGTACTCTCCTAACTTCCAGCCTCTGGTCACGGTGTTTCTTTTGCTTTGGAGTGTCCTTTTGTCACTGTACTTTTAAATCATC
The DNA here is from genome assembly GCA_006410675.1 of Oreotragus oreotragus. NCBI lineage: Eukaryota > Metazoa > Chordata > Mammalia > Artiodactyla > Bovidae > Oreotragus > Oreotragus oreotragus. The sequence goes on from SJYX01009917.1 coordinate 11,029, forward strand.
CCCCATCCCCCCCCCCTTTTTTTTTTCATTTCTATCGCCCCCAACTGTAGTTCTGGCCTTTATTATTTTATGGATAAGCATGGAGGCTTTGGAACCAGACACTCCAAAGGTTAAAATCCTGGCCTTGGCACTAACCAACTGTGTTACTTTGGGCACAGTGAATTAACCTCTCTGAGCTTCAGTTGCTTTGGTAAAATGATAATGCCCCTTTCAAAGGGAAGTTGTGAGTTTAAATTAGCTCATATACATAAAGAGCTGAGCCTAGTATGCAAATTTCTTAGAATTCTGTAAATGAGCACCAGATGTTGGCTGTTTATTTTAGATTATTTCAAAAACTGGTATTTTTAATATTTTCCTAACGCATAAAACTCCACTGCTTAAAAACTTTCCATTTAATTACATTTTCTTCCCAATTAACTGCCAAATCCTCACTGGGCCTTCAAGGCCTTCCGGAAGCAGGCAAAACTTGTCCCCTTCTCTCTCTCCCACGGCTCTCCTAATTTCCAATCAAATTGGACCCTGTACTCTCCTAACTTCCAGCCTCTGGTCACGGTGTTTCTTTTGCTTTGGAGTGTCCTTACCCCAACCTCCCCCAAACCCGACCTGTCCTTTAAAACTTCCCCAGCTGTCTTCAGTTCTCAACTTGAGCTTTTTCATTCGTGAGCTCTCTCACTCTTGGTTGTACCTTTCTAATGGCTTTTACAGTGTTATAAATAGAATGACCGTAGATTATTACATAGCTGATAACCTATATAAATACATTATACATTATGTTGCCTTACCTATCTTTGTTTCTCAGCACTCTTTGCCCATCACAGGTATTTAGTAAATGATAGCTGAATGTCAGGTGAGGTTCAGCTTTCGGTCCACACCTATCACAGTGCTGATACTCAATTTTAATAAACCATGCCTACAATTTCCTTCCCTTTTCAGAATAAATTACACTCTAGTATGCTGGCTCAGATCTCCCCTGGTGGCTTAGATGGTAAAGCGTCTGCCTACAATGCAGAAGACCTGGGTTCAATCCCTGGGTCGGGAAGATCTCCTGGAGAAGGAAATGGCAACCCACTCCAGTATCCTTGCCTGGAAAATCCCGTGGACGGAGGATCCTGGTTAGGCTACAGTCCATGGGGTCGCAAAGAGCTGGACACGCCTGAGCGACTTCACTCACTCATGCTGGCTCAAGGCATGTGGGGCAAAGCCTGGTGCTGTGTTGCCATCTTGGTTGGTCAAAATCTGTGGATACTGGCAGCTTTATGTGGTTAAATTCTATTCAGGTTGGTCCCTACTCTGATGGTTTGGAGCAATGGTTTTTATGAATTAGTGTTTTAATAGATTTTTTTGTTTGGTTTTTACTGTGGGAGGAGGTGTCATAGTTCAGAAGCTTGCAAATATATTTATTTTTTTTAGTTCCCAGATCTTATTAAAAAGTCCTTAAAGTCAAAACGATGCCACCAATAACTAATACTAATTGACTGTATATGTGCGTGTGCGTGCTCAGCTGTGTCCCACTCTTTGTGACATTACAGATGGCAGCCCGCCAGTCTACTCTGTCCATGGGGTTTCCCAGGCAAGATTACTGGAGCCAGTTGCCATTTCCTCCT